>JAULBS010009038.1:0-11219 GCA_032355785.1 Symmetromphalus regularis | reverse complement strand
TTTTAAATAATTGCAATGCTATTTTTAACCAATGTATGACCCCCAATAGCCGATATTTATTTTTGTGCTGGGGGGTCATTAAACAAACATTAAACAAACTATATTCTCTATTTAATTACCCAGGGGACGTTACATTTTACGAATTTGGAGTTTACTGAGTTCACGTTAGTTTGAAATGTTTTTACTGTTAAATATTTTGTGCAATACAGATTACTAGTGTGTGCATTCATTACATACTTTGGATAATACGGCATGATCATAGATTTTTGCAAAATAGCTGGGGCATTAATTAGGTAGGGGCATTAAATAGGGAATATATGGTAATTATATAATAGATACCTTAATTCATTAGATTGTCAGAAATATTTGTGCTGTAAAAAAACCAAAGTCAGCAAAAAGTGAAGTTCAATACACTTTTTTAATATATGCCAACACATTTGAGATCGATAAGATATTATTTTTTGTTATATATCAATTTCTAAAGGAAAAAACCCTGGTTAACGCAGATTTCTGAATTAGAAAGATGCCAGTATAGATTCACTAAGTTATAATTTAAGTAGCAATACTGTCATTTATATTTACAAATAATCAGTGTAATCATCATCATTATTGTGCCTAAATTTGCAAGATATTAAAACATTTGGAACCATCAACAAACACGTCTTTTTTAATTAACTGATTCCTGAAAACTGAGATATATTTGTAAGTGTGTGACTAAACATGAAAGCATCTGCAAAAATGGTTACGAAGATGAAAAATGTAAAAATTATTATCCATAATGCTTTTAAAGGACCATCATATTTTGGTTCATATCAAAGTGGGTCATAGCATCTGTGAGAAACATAACTGGTCTAAACCACCAGCGACATGATATGATGAATATTGGCTCGTATCACTGGATCTGAACAAGGAGATTATTATTAATAATGATGTTGGGTAATAAACAGAATATTAAACAACATTCCATTTCATATCGAATTTACGTCCCGAGTGAAATAATTTTAATTTGTTACGAGATTTAGCTTTAGTTCATGACAAAATTATTTCACTTGGGACATAAACTCGATATGAAATGGAATCTCATTTAATATCCTATGAATAATTTATCACAGTTTCTGATAGCCAAGGTTATATATTACATGGTTCAATTAGTATATACATATTTCAACTCAGAGCGGTTTCATTTCAGAAAAATTGTGGTATTTGTGATGAAAAATGTATAATCAAGCATTAAAGAGGTTTGTGATAGTATTTCAGACAATCAAAATGTAGTTAAACACATAAAGTTAAAATTCACCGGTCTCAATGGGAAAATAAGCTAGCAGTTTGTTTAACGACACCGCTAGAAATACAATAAATAGATGACAATTAACAGAAACTTGCTTTGCTTTCTATTTAGTATTTAAAATATGTACATATTGTCATTGATAACCTTTCTGATACAGTTTTCCCACACAATAAAGCAACATGACATCAGTTCAAATAATATTTTCTGTGAATGACGTAACACCACCTCTATGCCCTTTTTCGTATATACAATTACAAATGATTAAATAAATTTCCAACCATTACAAATGCAGCATTTAATTTGGACACAAATTGTCTTTTAGCATGTTACATAATAAAATTTAGCTGAATATCTAGCGAACTCCCAACAGCCAATATTTATTTTTTGGAATAACAAGGGGGGCCGGGGGGTGGTGTCGTTAAACAACCAAACAATCAATGAATATCTAGTGGTTTAAAGACATACCCTTTCCTGGAGAAGATACCATCTGGCTGAGGAGTCACCAAACTTGTATCATTCATTTGGTTGAATATCTAGTGGTTTATACATACCATTTTCTGGAGAAGATTCCATTGGGTAAGGAGTCACCAAACATATATTTAGTAGTTTTATAGACATACCATTTCCTGGAGAAGATGGCATCTGTCTGAGGAGTCACCAAACTTATATCTAGTAGTTTTATAAACATACCATTTCCTGGAGAAGATACCATCTGGGTGAGGAGTCAGCAAACTTATATCTAGTAGTTTTATAGACATACCCTTTCCTGGAGAAGATACGATTGGGTAAAGAGTCACCAAACTTGTATCTAGTAGTTTTATAGACATACCCTTTCCTGGAGAAGATACGATTGGGTAAAGAGTCACCAAACTTATATCTAGTAGTTTTATAGGCATACCCTTTCCTGGAGAAGATACGATTGGGTAAAGAGTCACCAAACTTATATCCACTAGTTTTATAGACATACCCTTTTTTGGAGAAGATACGATTGGGTAAAGAGTCACCAAACTTATATCTAGTAGATTATAGATATACCCTTTCCTGGAGAAGGTACCATCTGGTTGAGGAGTCACCCAACTTATATCAGTGCTCCACATCACATAGAAATGGAGGTAGAGTACTTCCTGATGTTCAAAATCATGTAATAAGAAGGGCAGGAAATAGTATGAACATGTAATGGTAATCAGCCACAACAGGTATAAATAATTACCACTTTTTTACAGAGGAAGTATAACTTGTATAGTTTCAGCCGCTGATTAACGTAATTGGGTCTGCTATCCTTGATCACATTATCGGTAGTTATTATATAACAGTTATAGCTCCATCACACAGTGATCAAAACATCTTTTATTATTTTACTTTTGTAACTGTCAAGTTCAAGTTAATTTAAGCTCTGTTCGGTGCCTTATACCCTTTGAGTTTCCTCTCTAGAAGTAGGAATATCTCCTGACTTTTGTAAAAGGTGGTCTGAATATCCTCACTTTTCCTGAGAATGTGGAACACTTATATCTAGTAGTTTAAAAACTTACCCTTTCCTGGAGAAGATACCATCTGGGTGATGAGTCGCCAAACTTGTAACACTCCAGAGAGATCATCACCTCGCCCAGGAAGTCGTTCCGGCCAAACCGATCATTGTGCCAGACCGTCACCCACAAAACTCTATTCTCAACCTCACTCTTTGAAATCACATACTGCAAGTAAAACACAAATAGATTCATTATATTTAATAATGTGTTCATTGTTAGATTAATAAAACAAACCCCCCCACACCCAACATTTTTAAAAATATTAATAACAATGGAGAACACGAGCCATGCTAATATTGCATCCCAATTTAAATTTGTTTTTAAAGATAAGCATTCACAATTATACAACTTTTTCTATTTGAATATAGCAATTATCTTAATCATTAAAATATCAACTAAAATCCCTTTAAAAATCTCAATTTTAGGGTTTGATATTGATATTGAATAACCCCTAATTCAAATCAAGGACAAAACATTTAACACCATTCCAGTACTGATAACCTTCTATTAGGTGTCATTATACTGTAACTGTCTTAACCCTTTTCCTGCTGTGCCCATATATATATATAGGCTACATCATACATCAAAGCTATGATATCACATAGCATTGTACTCTTGAAATAGCTGTTTGTGATTAATTAGAGTTTTTCATTGAAAAAAGAATACATGAAACTGTTAATGAAGAACCTCATATTGTGCTCTCCAAATATTAAAAAATCAGTTAAGAAAATCCATTATTTACTGCAAATGTATATTGTGCAAAAAGTATTACATTAAAAAAAAAAAACCAAGGTAGCAGTATAAGGGTTAACTGATCTCAAAGAAAGCCATTGCAAATATCAAGGCATAAAGTACATGTAGCCATTTTGAGGACTTTTTTCTAATTACAAAGAAATGTTTCTATTTATGATTATTTTCATACAGAGTTGCACTGGTTTCAAATCAAGAAATGATCAAAAGGCTGGCCAAAAAAACAAAACTGGTTTTTGAATAATCAGCACATATACCATATACAATATACAATCACAGAATAAATGCACAATGTCATAAACCATTATTAAAATTAAGGCATTAAAATTAAACAAAGAGCAACATTTGGCAATAATTTTTCCAACTTACTCGAATAACCTCATCAAACGTTGGGTTCAGCGTGTGTTTTTTAATTTTTGTTTTTCTTTTTCCACTTCTCGTTTTGTCAGGTAGCAGGTACGTCTTCACGTAACTGTAATAATAATCATACAAACAATTTTTAAACAAGTTTATGAGTGAAACGTTTTATCTAACTGATGAAAGGACAAAACAATCCTAAATAAATGTCAGCCATTATTTTTTAATTTCAAAAAGGTGGCAAATAATCCCACCAGCTATTTCCAAATTTCAACCCACCCCCCACACCCCAAAATACTTACAATATTCTTACACAAATACCATATTGTTTCTATTTGTGGCGGCCGGCGGCGATGCAAAATAGGTGTGCTAATTAAAGTACTAGATGACGTTTTGTAATACGTGTACAAAAAAATATTCTGCCGCACAGTGGGAACATTTTATATGTAAACCGACAAGAAATTGATCTTTTCACATGGGATTTAGTAAACAGTTACAACGAGCAAAAAAATGGCATCTTGTTCAAAAACATCACAGGCCGAATTAACGAAGTCTGTTTTTCTCTTACACGCGTGTAAAAGTGTTAACTGCATGCATTTAACGAAAGGTTGGCAATTGAAAGGGCATTTGAAATATGGAAACATTTTCCATATGTTGAATTAGGTACTCGGCTGATATGTTTATGGATTATATGTTATTCATTGCAAGTCGGCAGCAAGTTTTTGAAAAAAGAGGGGGTCTTATATTAAGGGGGATGCTATAAAGAGAAACAATACGGTATGCAGTTACTGTTTCTATGAGGTGGGTAATTATATTAACATTACTTAACCGGTCCTAGTATGCAGTGGTGACACTTATCAGACTCTCAGTTGCCGTGTACTGGATAACATTTCAGTCAAAGGCATTTTTAGGGCAGATTTCTCGTCGACAGTTCAACTTCGATTCTTAGTTTAAACTGTGTCCACATGTGTTAAAAGAATATGTTGAACTATAGATCGTGGCTGAATCGTCAACGAGAAACTGGGCTTTAATCTCAGTATCGGCTCCAACCCAAGAGTGAGTGCTCTGCAAGACTCAATGGGTAGGTGTATACCACTTACACCGACCAGTGATCCACAACTGGTTTATCCAAGGTGGTGGTTTGTGCTATCCTGTCTCTTGGAATGTGCATATAAACAATATCTTGCAGCTTATCAATAAGTGTAGCTACATTAGTGTGGTGGCAGCGGGTTTCACCTCTCCTACTAACATTAATCTCTGTCCTGAACAGACAGCACAGCATGGTTGAACATCAATTGGATATAAGCATGAAAGAAAGAAAGTCCAGCCATCCATCCATCCATCCATCCATCCAGCCAGCCAGCCAGCCAGCCAGCCAGCCAACCAGCCAACCAGCCAGCCAACCAACCAACCAACCAACCAACCAACCAACCAACCAACCGAAACCCAGCCCAGCTCAGCCCAACCCAGATAACTTACTCTTTTTCTGAGGAATATGTAACAATACCTATTTCATTAGTAGATTAAAATTTATCCCTTAGGAAAACAATTTAAAAAAAATAAAGAAAGGTTATAAAGCACTTCAATAAAAGTGAGGCAATTTAAAAATTCACTAAGCTTTATAACATTAAAATTTAAATATTACTCTATAACAATTAGATATACTTACGGATCGGATCTATTTCTCTTTGTGTCGACTGGAGCAAGGTCTTTACACTGTTTGATATATATTTCAAGAGCACCGGTCCTGTAGTTGTAGTCAAGGCCGAATAATATTTCTCCGGTAACTGGAATCTTGCCGTAGTTAATCTCCCCAGCATCACTGTAAATACTGTACAGACTTTCTCGACTATCCTGTACCAAGCAAATTACACTTTATTTAGATTCACTTTTAATCAAGTGAAAGAAATAAACAGGTATGTTGAAAGTATTCCTTCTTTCCATATTTCATTAACTATAAAAAACAAATAATAAAAAAAAAAAAAAAGAGAAAAAAAAGCTACATAATAACTAACTGGCTATCAGGAACTATGACTGCTTGTTTACATATTTTTAAATACCATGAAAAATGACAATGAAACAACAAAATGAATATGGCAATCAATAATTTACAATTTAATTTGTTTTATTACATGAATGAAAAATACAACAAAATGAATATGGCAATCAATAATTTACAATTTAATTTGTTTTATTACATGAATGAAAAATACAACTAAATGAATATGACAATCAGTAATTTACAATTTAATTTGTTTTATTACCTGAATGAAAAATAATACATTTTAAAAGAACGCATTGTGAAACAACACTATTTTCAGTTCACTAAATGGATATTTCTGGATAGCATACACCACAGATTTTCATATATACCAATGGCTGGAATAGGAAATATCCCAGTGGGTGTTCTGAGGTGATTCGATCTAACGACACACTATATCAGTCAGCAGCTCTAACACGCAGCTACATCCAGTAGATATACATGTAGTTTCATGTCAAAAAATACAAAGAGGAATGTTTGTTTAATGACACCCCAGCACTCTGCGTATTCTGATGTTAGATGTCTAAAATAAACTGTTTGCCACTAACTATTTTTAAAGGAAAACTAGTACCAATACAGAGAAAACACTTTCCAAATAGAAGCATGGGATCTTTTATAAATGCACTTTCTTACAGACAGGACAGCCCACATCACAGCCTCTGTTACACCAGCAATGGACCATTGACTGGATTGGGTTTCTTTTGTTTAACGACACAACGAGAGCACATTCATTTATTAATCATCGGCTGATGGAGGTCAAACATTTGGTTATTTTGAAACGTAGTCAAGTGTGAGCCAGCCTCCAGTGGGTTTTGAACCAGTGTCATCATCTTGAGCCATTGACAGGAATGATAAATAATAGCTCAATGGGTTTGCTTAATAGGATTGATCCGGTGACCCTTCACACCTCAGGCTGGATGCTTCACCTCTGGACTTTGTCTTGCTCCCACATTTTCAAATAAAAACCATTCTCACACCATCTTGTACTCTGTCAACAATATTTCTATGTACAGTATTTTGTATTATCACAAAGATTACAAAATATATCAGATGAAATAAAGTTTGTTTTATTTAACGACGCCTCTAGAGCACATTGATTTTTAATCTTATCAGCGGCTATTGGACGTCAATCATATGGTCATTCTGACATATGTATTTAGAGGAAACCCGCTGCTGCCACATTGGCTACTCTTTCCGATAATCAGCAAGGGGTCTTTTATATGCACCGTCCAATAGACAGGACAGCACATACCACGGCCTTTGATAAACCAGTTGTGAACCACTGGTTGGAACGGAAAATAGCCCAACCTGCATATGGGTCAACTGAGAAGGATCGATCCGACGACCGATCGGTTCACAGGCAGACACGCTACCATTTGAGCTAGATCCCGCTCCATATCAGATGAAATAGGCAATGGTTGCATGTTAAAACCCCAGTTGGAATTATTTGTTAATAATTAAATATTCTGTGGCTTTTTTTAGCTGCAGAATGCATGTAGTTAATGATGATACTCTTTTACAATTGTTCTTATGCCGTCCCCTGACAATAACGAACAAATCGACAATCCATACCACAATTATGTTTCCCATGAAAATTGTCATATAAAGGTGAATAAAAATCCAATTAACAGCACCCAGGTTACTGAATGGAAAACACCATTATAGAAAGATCCAGACGTACGAAGTCCATTATAACACTTTATATCTTTTTTCAGTAGAAACTGACAATAATCATTAAAACTATACAACTCTTATTACAAGGTATCTTTAACATATATACAAATATTCGAATGGTTTTCTAAATTATCCAATAAACCACATCAATAAACCTCTTAGTAAAACAAAACAATTCCAAAGCAATATAGTTGAACACCATACTTAATAAATAAAGGTTAACAAAATAAATAATATTAGTGTATAATGAGTATACATCTAGGTTTTCAAATATATATTTTACGTATTCAATAATAATCAAAATGAAGTTTCAAAACAAATAATTTTAATACCATTCAATTTTAAATCTTCTCTTAGACATTAACATTAATGATTCCAAATTCAGTGTTATTACCAACTGATTAACAAAGCACTATTATATTATAATTATATTCTCAGAATTAAATAAACCAACTGATTTACTATTTACAAATGTTCACTAATGATTAAATATTAAATACATAGAGATTAAGTGAATTAATCAAACACAAGGTAACACTGAAAATATATATAATTTCAGGCCAATATAAAACATTCAGCCTTCACAAATGCACCCCCCTAAATAAAATCCTGCGTATGGGCCTGAATTTATATACATTGTATTTCATAAGGATTCAAAATATATTTTACGGTACTTTATGTTGTATTCAATACATTCCAACTAAACTAAATAATTGTTTTCAGTTCAATATGAATGTGCAAACATCGGGGAAATTGCAAGAGTGTTCTATATGACAAGCCATTATTTGTGTAGTGATTAACACAGAGGCAGATTATGACAACAGATCCAGAAATATTACAAGACAAACACAGAATTATTTCTGTTGACCTAGAAGATTTCTAAAACAAAGAATAGACTGTTCAGTGCAGAATTTAAAAGAGAAAATCAGATTGATTTTATAATGCTAAGTAGGCTGAAAACTGCAGGAAGTAATTAGTTATGGTAGTCTGTAAACTGTAACATTTTCTCAATCCTGTACACATTCAAATCAGTCCAACCTGGACACAGAATGCAGGAAATTTAACAATCACGTAAACACAAAACTGTTTTAAACAAATAATAATAACATAAAGGCAATTTCAACCAAAAAAAATTTGATTATAATAAAAATTAACCATAAAGAAATAACATCCATTTTTTAAGTAAATAAATTAAAAAAAAATCTATCATGATAAAAATTTACCATAAAGAAATAACATCCATTTTTTAATTAAATTAAATTAAATTTGATATAACAAAAATTAACTATATCGATTTCTTTCATCTTAAAAAAGTTTATTAAACTGCATATGATTGAAGATAAATGAGAATGATGGCAAAGCTTATGACAGAAAATCAATTTATTTATCTTTGAAAAACATTGCAAACTTCACTTTGATGTCAATGCTCTGTGTTTGGGCACGATATAAAATTAAACGAAGTGTAAATTGGTGGAGTATGAACCTGATGCAGTGATTTGTGAAGTGATTAAATATTTCTGAATCTGCTGCAAGCAAGGAGAAAGCAAATTGCTGTTAGTGACATAACATGGAACTGTATATATAGTTAGTACAACAAACAAACAAGTTACATGTACATCTACATCAGTCAATAAATGAAGTGAAAAAGACCACAAGTTGTTTCGTTTAACGACATCACTATAGCACACTGATTTATTAATTATCTTCTACTGGATGTCAAGTAAAGTTTGTTTTATTTAATGATGCCTCTAGAGCATATTGATCTTTATCTCATCATCGGCTATTGGACGTCAATCATATGGTCATTGTGACATGTTTTAGAGGAAACCCTTACGGAGAACTCACTCTGGGTTGGAACCGGTATGGAGATTAAATATCCCATGCTTCAACTGAGATTTGATCCCAGTACATACCAGCCGCGAGACTGGCAGCTTAACCTCTGCGCCACCAAGGCTGGTTCCAATATCATCTTGTATCATCACTGATATGAGTAGACCCTCATATATTAGTTTGGTCATCACTTGTACATCGTATTCTTTCTTATGCAGAGATATGGTTTTCAAATAAGTAACGTTTTTTTATGGTAGGATTAATCATGTTATAAATAATTAAAACTAAGATGTAATACTTCGACATGAAGTAATCAATGAATAATGAATATTGTTACATTGTTATTTTTACTAACGTGATGACGGATCGTCCGAACTTACAGTAAGGTGGCTCCGGAGTGAGAGGGTGTTTCTTGAATGCATGCTCGACACCAGATCATCAATATCTTCTTCATCTTCGTCTTTCTAATAACAACATCTACTACATTCAACATCTTTCTACAGATAACAACACAACATGAAACTTGGTCTGTACAATATTTAAAGTAACAATGTCAAATATTCAATAATTTTTTATTTTTTTTAATGACCACACTAGAGCACATTGATTTATTAATAATTGGCTATTGGATGTCAAACATTTGGTTATTTTGAGAGTGTAATGTTCTACCACTGGACCACTGAGGCTCAATTCATCAGAGGAAACATGCTACATTTTTCTGTTACACAGAAACTTTAATGTGCATTTCCTAAGGACAGGATATCTCATACTATGACCTTTGACATACCAGTCATGTAACACTGGCTGGGATGGAAAAAAAAAAAAACTAAATTAGAAAATGATTCCACTGAGGGGGTTTGATCCTATGACCAAAGTACATCAGGTGAACATTCAACTGATAGAAATAGATAATGCCACAATGTTCAATAATTTTAAGTATATTGCTCACACAAAAACATTACAAGAAAATAAGACTGCTGTTTTCTAAACCACTCTAAATAAGTTCATGAATCAATGTTTATGACATTAATTAAAAGAATTAAATCAATAATTGTTTTTTTAAATCCTGAAACCATATTGAAAAATCTAATTAAGTACAGACACAAAGGCATAAAACATTTAAAATAAATAATATAATATAATTTTCACCATGATATTGAATCAATCAATGTCCTCTAATGTACACCATGCAACCCAATTATATGTGTGTGTGCCACCAATATAATTACAATCTACGATGAATAATTGTTGATTTGAATATTCACAGCATAAACTAATTAAAATTATTAAACAGATGACATTAATACTTTACCTAGTCAACATCATAAACAACAACACATTAAAATTCCGGAATAATTATGATATTAAACCATGTTTTAGCAAATATTTGAAAACAGAAATCGAATTTATAATCCAAGGTGTTAAAAGTTTTTTTTTACAAATCTAACCACTGCGTTAAATTTGATACGAACAGTTAATATTCCCCAGACTGTCTGCTGATTACCATGATGTTGGCAAACAACCCATAAAAGTTATTAACGACTATACTCATGGGTAGGTCTTACACATCGTCACTCACACATCATTACTAAACCTATCATATAGTTAGTGTTAATGGCCATTTATAAATCCTATCTCTTTTTTTTTGGGGGGGGGGGGGGTTGTTTAACGACATCGCTAGAGCACACTGATTTATTAATAATCGGCTATTGGATGTCAAACATTTGGTTATTTTGACACGTAGTCAAGAATT
>JAULBS010009027.1:0-11220 GCA_032355785.1 Symmetromphalus regularis | reverse complement strand
TAGACTTTGTCATATAGATTTTGTAAAAAAAAAAAAAAAATTATTACTTGGTTCTGATGTCACCCTGCATTCATGAGTTTCATCCCATCTCTACTACAACATGATCAGGTGTAGACATGCAGGTTGTCCACTAGCTGGAATCCTGACAAGACCACCATGTTGTGTGTTTTCTTAACAAATTGCATGTACCACTCATGTCCCAATCCCTATGATGTTGTTTGTTTTCTGCATACAGGTTCCATGACACACAGTTAAACAAGCAACATCCAACAGGCTTTGAGCCCCACAACTTCAATGGTATTTGTTTACCTGGATTTGTTATTGAAATAAAAACACTTGCACCATGTTAACACACAAACTAAATCTGACATATCTGTTGCTTCTTTGTTCAAGCAGATATAAATATTTACATTAAGAAAGGTGTGCAAGAAAAACCAGTGAGACATTGATTATTGGCAAATCATGTTGTTCTTTTTTTACTGTAAGAATTTTATTTTGAAATATAAATCTCTGTTTTTGTCCAAATTGTTTAAAAAAAAAAAAAAAAATTCTTCTTGTTGTTGATGATGTTTATACTTACTTTCATACTCACATCCAATTACGGTTCAAACATTCTGTCCTGGGCACACAGCTCAACTTCCCGTACTGTCTGTTTAGGACAGATGTTAATATGTTTGTAGGAGAGCAAAGAACAAATAAAGT
Source organism: Symmetromphalus regularis (assembly GCA_032355785.1). Lineage (NCBI taxonomy): Eukaryota > Metazoa > Mollusca > Gastropoda > Neomphalida > Neomphalidae > Symmetromphalus > Symmetromphalus regularis. The sequence continues at coordinate 10,518 of JAULBS010009027.1, read as the reverse complement.
GCAATATTCTTGCAGGAATTACCTGCATAGGTACACACTTACAGAACAAAGTAACAAATAGGAATACCTGCATTGGTACACACTTACAGAACAAAGTAAGAAACAGGAGTACCTGCATTGGTACACACTTACAGAACAAAGTAAGAAACAGAAGTACCTGCATGGGTACACACTCACAAAACAAAGTAACAAACAAGAGTACCTGCTTGGGTACACACTTACAGGACAAAGTAACAAACAAGAGTACCTGCATGGGTACACACAGGACAAAGTAAGAAACAGGAATACCTGCATTGGTACACACTTACAGGACAACGTAACAAACAGGAATACCTGCATTGGTACACACTTACAGGACAAAGTAAGAAACAGGAATACCTGCATGGGTACACACTTACAGGACAAAGTAAGAAACAGGAATACCTGCATGGGTACACACTTACAGGACAAAGTAACAAACAGGAATACCTGCATGGGTACACACTTACAGGACAAAGTAACAAACAAGAGTACCTGCATGGGTACACACTTACAGAACAAAGTAACAAACAGGAATACCTGCATGGGTACACACTTACAGAACAAAGTAAGCGTGTGCCAGGTACAGATTCAAGGCTTATGACATGGGCAGGTCTCGTGCCGAGCTGGGGTTCACACCTGTCCATGGAGGTAGCTGCTAATTGATTTCCGTCATGCTATTGGGGGAACCATTATACCAGTAAGTAGCTGTAAATGGGAATGTTATACCTGCATAAAGCTGGATTCATTTCAGCACTGCCAGTGTACACAAACCAAGAAACCTGGCAAGAATGTGACAAAAGTAAATCTTGTTACAATTTCTTAGGTGGACATTTCAAAGAAAACTATTTTTTCTTGTAGCTTTATATGAGAGCATGTTTCACACAAAGAGGAAAATGGCAGGGAATTTTTATTTTGTAGTAGATAAGAAAATAATTCTTTTTTAAGATATGTATCTTGGGTTCAGATACTGCATTATGTTAATTTTTGAAAAGCACACACCTAAAAACCACACAAAAAACAATTTTTTTAACTGGTTTTATTTAAACTGCTATAAGTATTTGTTTTTTGTAACTACTGCTGCTATTGTTTTGAACTCTGCCACCATCCAAAAGGTTTGGGCACAGCCATTTAAATATTGAAGTGGTAAGACTGAATAGGGATGCCATCAGTCAATAAATGTAATTGTTGCAAAAAAAGGGCACCACAGATTATTAGGGGGCAAATGCCCCCTTAACCCACTGACTTTGTCAGCACTGAGTATATTGTAGCAAATTTGTAAAACATGACAAGAAAAAAATTACAAAGACTTGAATTAATTATTTATTAGTTAATGTTTGTATATGTTGCAGCCTGTGGAATTTGTTAGCATAATAAACACAGTGTTAGGGGTGTGTAAACAACACAAACATTGTCAATTAACACATACTGGTTGTAAATGACGTTTAGTGTTTACCTGTAGTCACTATGCATACACATTACAGAGTGTTAATCTTTCTTGCCAGGTGATAAATAAATATTTTCCTTTCAAACTGTTGTAAAATAAATTATATTGTCAGTTATGTAACATATTACATGTAGTGGTACAACAGAGGTGGGATAAACAAGGTGGGGTAAGGATATATTAACATGTCTTCCCAGTGTATGAGTACCCAGCAGGTTTTATTTCTCATCCACTCACTAAAAACTTAGAATCTCCACCCCTAGAGTATTGACCTGGAAATAATTATTTAAGTTCAGCTGGTCAAAATGTCCAACATCAGTCAATTTGTGCTGGACATTAAAGAAAATGTTCCTGACATACATACAGTTTAATATGCTCAATTAAAACAAAATACACAATTTAGTTTTTATGGTGTATGCTTTTTATTATTTAATTCATAACAATTTATTCAACAGACATAAGCTACATCAAAGATTTTACGACTTTATGCAGAAATGTTATTTTTACTAAAAGTTAAAACATGAGTGTCAGACAAAATGACCGACACAATTAACTTTGTGACTGTCAAATCATCCAAAATGACTAATTTGTACTGTTCAATGTCCTTGACCACCCACTTATTTCTTGACCAGCCACTTATTTCCAGGCTTGGAGAACAGCCATGTTGTGTAATTTAAGATACAAGTAAAAAAAGCAACCACTTGTTGTTTTACTGTATAATTATTTATAATTGTTAGATGATTAAAGAATTTTCTTTAATTAATTTTTTTTTTTAATTGTAATTTTAATTAAACATTCCTTTCTGTCTAACCATTTACAAAAAATTCTCTTCATCATTTTAGAAATTAAATTAAATTTAAGACAGTTTAATAAACTTTCTTTCCTTGTTTAAATTCATATCTGTAATAATCCACCATCAGTGATTGGAAAATATCAAAAATAGGATTTAAAATCAAATTTAACATTATACAAACATTCTTTTAGCGTCGGGTTTGTTGTTGCTTTAAATCATATGAAACATGATATAATGGGACTACATGAACTTTGTATAAATGGAATTACTATTAAACCATTTAAATCACTTACAAAATTGAATAGTGTAGCTTATAACTGTATATCTGTGTATCTGACAAGTCATATGAAGTACAACCCGTAACAATACTGTGTGAACAATACAGTAATAAGTAAACCAAATAAGCACCTGTACCTATTTTCTTACTTGCCTCCAGGTGACAAATTCAATTTATCATGGATATTTTATAATGGAATATTTCTCAGCTGTGGTCAGCTGACAGAACATCTGAGGTTATAAAAGCAGTATATGAAACCAATCCAGAAGAAGAACAGAGTTCTTGATTAATATTAAATTATTACATTTCTCAGTCAGACAATTTTTATTTATTTATTATTATGCATTTAGGCCTACTAGTACAGCATATCATTAATAATATAATGTTAGTGTAATATATGAAAAATAAATCAATTTCCATTCCACCTTCATTATATATGCAGCACACATGACGTAGATGGAGTATTGCAATTTTGGGATTGGAAGTTATCCTTCATAATTATATTACACTAATATTATATTGTTATTCATCAGATAGTTTACTAGCAAACATAAAGAAAAAAACAGATTATGTATTGTCATACGTGTGGTGCCTGCATTCTCAAATAGGTCTCGTTTTTAAAACAAAGAAGTATATTTTGCTATTACAATTCACTCAACAGTTTAATAAAATCAAGTACAGTGGTTTTCATAATATAACAAAATTCTTTTCACAATTTGTAAAAAACAATATTTAAAACAAAAACAAAACAAAAAAGAAAATAAATAAAACCGTTCTTTCTAAACCAAGTGATTTAAACAATTTATATTACGTACTAGAGCTCGGATATGATAGGCCACGCGCGTTTCGTGTGGCCAGCAAACCAAACAATAATGTCGATACAAATTGTTCATATGCAAATTTCTCATGTCTTGTCAATCTACACACTTCTGAGAACAGTTACTGGGCACAAGCAGCACGTGCCTGAGAAAACAGACAGCTTTTTCTTTCCCAATCAACAATCATACCACCACCCTTATACTCCTATGTTACTAGAAATCACTCAAGAAGCCTAGGAAGTGTTTGCCCTGATCATACGATAGCTCCTCCCACTTGAACAGATCACCACTGTGATTGGCCAGAGCTGGCTAAAAAGATAGTGGGTCATAACTCTTTGTAAAAGCAGGCAGCTCTCATTCACTGAAGCCATACCAGACACCATAGCATTGCAGTTAGTTCTCCTCGTAAAGAGATAGTCAACAGTTTTCTTCCTCGTTTCCTCCGAGCTCACCCAGTGCTCCAGTGGTGTGCATCAGTGCTTCTGACACCAGTGCATAACAGTCCTATCATCAGACCAGCAGGACTGGCCAGCTACTCACAGGGTAACTGATAGCAGTCAAACAGGCAGAAGGGCTAGCAGATAGCAGTCACACTGAAGTTGTAGTAAAAGGGACAAGTTGTAGTAATATTATTGTGCCAGTTCTTTACAGCCTGGTCTTATCTCGTGTCAATACTGCACCCCGGATCTCAAGTGGACGCCTGGCCTAGAAAAGTTAAGACGTCTGCTACCCATAGTTTGCAGAGGCACAGTTAGTAGAAGGGAAAAGTTGAGAGTTCGCTACTGCTATAAAACAAGGGTTTTATCAGTTGTGTGTCTGACTTGCGACATCATTTAGAAGTTTCATCATCGTGTGTGTGTTCCTGTATGGGTAGAGATCAACAACTACTACTGCATCACTTTACAACAGCATGTGGTGATATGGCTGACAGTCAAATTGTACCCAGATAGAGTAACATCTAGCTGTTTTATCACATCAAATCTACCTCCCGTCACTGAACGCCAACAAGCATGTCTTGGGAACATACCATCTTGGCTGGCCTCTTACTGTGGGTGTTGCGTGTTGCAAGTGATCCGGTAAGTTTATTTATTGATAAATGTTTTTTTACATTATCACACAGAGTGTGAAAACAATGAGATAATTAATTTTGTAGCTTATATACCTGTACATGTTTCAACAGAGTATCAGCTAGCAAACTATCAATGTCAAAGGACTTCTTTTTTTTATATCTGTTTCTGTTTGTTATGTTTAGTTTATTGAAACCTCATTTAACAGTGACAGAAAAACAGGCTATCACAGCTGGGGGGAGGTGCCCTTTTTGGTGACAATATTTACATTTATTGAGTACACTGTAGGCATCCTTCAAATGACTGATGGCACCCCTATGCAGAATTGCCACCAACCCCCCATATTTAAATGCCTGCACCAGACCTGAAAAATGTATTTTTTTCCAGTAAACTTTGGTTTTAAATTATAGCAAACATTAATGGATAAAAATAAGATTTTCATTAGTTATTAAATGAAATACAGTTCAACATTTTACATTGAACAGAGTGGAGCATTTATTTTTCTTTGTAAGCTGTGATCTGTTTTCAGTGTTTGTGAAATTTACCTGGTTATTAACATGTCAATTTTTTAATAAATTATTTAAAATATACCTGCTTCATTCATTCTACATGTACATTGCATCTTAACATTCACATCAACATATTACGATTACAAGTAGAAAACTAAAGAAGAGAATATGAACTAAGTTTTCCTTTGATATCAATTTAACTGTACTCATCATGACTTCTAGTAACATTCACTTGAACATGTTAAGATTACAAGTAGAGAGAAAACAAAAGAAGAGAATGTTAACTAAGTTTTCCTGTGATAGCAATCTAACTGTTGTCATCATGACTTTCAGTAACATTCATTCAACACATTAAAATTACTAGTAGATAGAAAACTAAAGAAGTGAATGTGTACTAAGTTTTCCTGTGATATCATTTTATCTGGAGTCATCATAACTTCGAGTTGGCATAAGAAGGATGTGTCTCAGAGGTAGAGTGTCATCTGAAGTGCAATGGATCCAGTGTATAGACCAATGTATGTGCTATTCTGTCAGTAGAAAGTTGCATATAAAAGGTATCTTGCTGCTAATAGAAAAAAGTAGCATATGTGGCAACAGTAGTTTTCCTTTGAAGACCATGAGTCACAAACACTATGACACCTAAACAATATACTAGAATTTCGTTAAACAATCCTTTCTTTTATTCCAACATAAAGTATGCCTACAAGCAAAAAAAAATATCGCTCTATGCCATAGAAAGTAGAACTCTAAGAATGTCACACAATTGGATAGATCTGCGCAATTAGCCAACAGAAAATATCGCTCTATGCCATAGAAAGTAGAACTCTAAGAATGTCACACAATTGGATAGATCTCTGTGCAATTTGCCAGGTCATGTCCAGATAAATCACTGCTGCTGTAGAATGATGGGTATAATTAGGGGATGAAAACCATGAGATAGCCTAAGAAGCTGCTGTACAGTGTGTTTAATGGGCATACTTCAGCTGGTATATCTGTCATTCATAAATCAGGACTGTACAGCAGGCACAAATAAACTGCAGGGAGCGCATTCCTCGTGCTGTAAAGTGCATCTTAGTGTTCAGTCATTCATAATGAACAAAGCTCATTTTGATGAAGAAAAATGACACACGTGAACACTTCATTTAAAAGTGGAGAAAAGAATTCTCTTTTTTTTTTCCTTACAGAAATAAGTCTTTTGCATTTATCCAGAATGTAGGATGTTTAGCATCGTTTTATAATTTTAAATCGAGCAAAGCAAAAACATTTTAAAAATCTTGATTTTTCAACCAAAGTCAAAGCATCACTAGCATTTTCCACAGCAATTTTAGCATTAACACATTTCCAACTCTGATTATGGTAAGAAAAAAACACACCTTGAAATTTTGTTTTAGTCTACTGCAAAAAAAGTGTCGCAGATAATGAAACATTCTGCAATTATCTCTACGACATTGGCAATTGCTGTGACAATCTCCACGGCATTGGCAATTGCTGTGACAATCACCACGGCATTGGCAATTGCTGTGACAATCACCATGGCATTGGCAATTGCTGTGACAAACTCCACGGCATTGGCAATTGCTGTGACAATCTCCATGGCATTGGCAATTGCTGTGACAATCTCCACGGCATTGGCAATTGCTGTGGGCAGTTTCAGGGGTTGTAATTATAATAAGAAAGAAAAATCATACATTTTTTAGTTGCCAACTCAATACAGTGATGACTCAGATAAAAACAATATGATAACCCACCCCTGCCACCATGTAATGCTGTAATGTTGATGAATATGGGATCTGTCTGGCACTGTGATAAGCTGTAGATTATTTAGATTTCAGTCCCCTATGTTCAGTGGTAGTTTGTAAAGATTAGCAATTGTTGGGAAGCTAGGAGCACAGGAAGGTCAGCATGACTTAACACGGGCTCAAACACTGGGCCTGACAGAAAATCCCACGGGAAGACCGAGCACAAGCCGGGAGACAAGACACAATCGTGACTGCACACGGAACAATACCGGACTGGTCATCAGTCAAGTCCATCCAACACATCCTCAAAGCATGTCTCATAGCATTTAGTTACATACAGAAACAGCTTGTATAGGCAACCATATCCAGATATATATGTTTGAATGTTTAACAAACAAAATGTAGTTACTTCAGCTTTTTGGACATACATGTACATGTATTAGAAATTTGTAAAAAATTAAAACAAATAAAAAGTTTACCAATTGTAAAAATATTAATACTGATTAAAATTTAACTACATTCACAAGTTCATTTAATCTTTGGGTTTTACTGATTTTATAAACAAACATGTTCACTGTAAATTTGACAAATTTCTCTGATTCAAATTCCAATATTTATGTTAATGTTTGGGTTTTACTTATTTTATAAACAGACATGTTCATTGTAAATCTGACAAGTGAATTTCTCTGATTCAAATTGCAGTAGTTTTTTTTAATGTCTGGGTTTTGCTGATTTTATATTTAAAAAAATATATTCAAATATGACAATTAAATTGCTTTGATTCAAATTCCAGTTTTTTTTTTTTTAATGTCTGCATTTTGGTGATTTTATTCCAAAAAAAAAAAAATAATAATTTTTAAAAACTCATGTTCGTTGTAAACATGACAAGTGAATTTGATTCAAATTCCAGTAGTTTTTATAATGTCTGGCTTTTGCTAACTTATAAACATGTTCATTGAAAATTTGACTTGTGTAAGTGTATTTCTCCACTGTTATTTGACTCTCATTTAACATTCTTTCTGCCTAATACTTTGCTGCATATCCTTTTTTAGGCCATTCACTGTTTACTCCATTCTATTTAACATTTCAAAATGATTGTATGCTCCATTATGTTTCAAATATTTTAAAATGGTCTTGCTCTATTATGTCTAAAATCTGTCAAGTCATCTCACATGTACAAATCTTCTTTCTTTTGTTAAAATAAAATTGAAATGTTAAAAGATATTTACATATTAACAAAACTTCTTTTTGAAAACCAGACCCCCAATAGCACATATTTATTTATTTTTGTCCTGGGAGGTCGTTAAACAACCATATAATACATTTTTAGAACCAGTGATGCATACATATCTATTTATAAGCACAATTGTATTTTAAGTAGCATTCTAAAATAATCCAAAATAAAACCAATAATTTTCAAAATGGCCATTGTTCAGCTTCTTCTTTGTCATAGCCATGTCACAGAACAATCAATATATATGTTAATTAGAATGCTAATGTATGCACAAAGCTATAACAAAGAGTGGATGCATGTTACATCAACTGCAGTAATTCACACCACCCTAATTACATAAATGACTGCTTACGCTGACTGCCGCATGACAGCACGTTTACACTTTCAATTCATTCACTAATGCTGATAACATGACATGATTGCTGGAATTATCAGTAAATGTCATATTAAATTGGGAGTCAAACTTCAGCAAGCGTATCACTTCCAACTAACACTGCTACCAATTATGATGAAATAAGTACTGCTAACCTGATATATTGACCACCTCTATATAGCAGGCAAATGTGAGATCATCAAAACAGTAACCTACTTTGAGAGGCAATCATTTATCACTAAAATTAGTGATGGCAATCAGCAATGACATTGTAAAATCAGATGTATAATTCATTAGTTTCAGCATTTTAATGGTTTCACTAAAATATAAAATATGCTTATTTTCATAAAATTGGCAATGCAGTGCCACAGGAAAATGATCTGTGCCACAGGAAAATGATTTGCCAATGGTGGTTGGGTGCCATCATAAATTTATCTGAATTTCAAGGGCTGCTTTATCACTTCTGTGAGGTCTGTTAAATGCAGGTTTGATTATCACTAAACATCTTTAAGGTATTATTTTTAATCAGCTTTCTTGAGAATTTTCAACGAACCCATTCCTTGTTTCTTTAGCCAGTAAACCAAAACATGTTTTCACATCACACATCAACTTTGACGTTTTTGTTCTTTCTCTTTCCATCAATGATAGCTGAATTTTATATGATCTCTCAGTTTACAACACTTGCAATTCCTTATTGCTTCAACAATAACTGATCTGTGCCCTGTGCAAGTATAAATCTGTGCTTTTTATCATAGGGCATCCAACCGCGTACACGGTCTGGTGGAAATTGCTTGCATACCTGTCAATTCAAACACAGCCTTTGAAGCAAGCAGAAAACATCTTTGCAAAGTTCTACTCGTTTTGTGTGCGGCCTCATTCCGAGTGAGGAGTCCTGCACGGCTAACCCCACCTATCATTTATGTAATATAAACGGCCGGCAATTTCAATAAATGGCAGACGAATGCATTTGTTTGCGGCTCGTGCTGGGTACGACTCGAACATAGAAGCCAGCAGCTCGACTGAATGTGGCTTTTTCAGCGCGTGCATACTTCGTGCATGGAGCACTCTGGTTTAAGATATATATATATAAGTTACTTGTCAGTTGGCTTTTGTTAGGTAACATACCAGAATACCGTATGTCTGTATGGGCTTTCAATGGCTTTCTATTGCTAATCTCCACAAATAATTGCACTACATGAACTTTGCTAAAAAAAAAAGAATAGAAAGAAGAAACAGGTTGTGGTTTTTTTTTTCATTCTTGTTTAAATTTCTTAACAGTTTTTCGGGTGAATGGTATAATGTTTAGCTTGGTGAGCAGTCATTGATTGTGAGTTTGCGAATCTCAGTCAGCTGTGTCACAGCTTTTCAATGTACAGTGTACATCACGTCCCCCAGTTAGTTTTCTATCCTGCATTTAGCATGTGTTTTGCAACATAATTATACTACCATTACCACCAATTTTATCTGGTGAGTGAACGATGTGAAACGTTACATTGTTGATCATAGTCCATCTTCCTACACTGTGGAATAACCTAGATGATTCAACTTTATCAGATTGTCACTTAATTTGGAGAAATCGTACCATAGTGACCCTATCAGAGTCTGTAAAGAGCAGGTATAATTGCTATGCAGTTCTGTGAATGTCTTCTACCATGTATTAAACTCTCTGAACCTTCTTTGTATAAAATAAAAGTGAAAGACTAGACCTTGACCTTCGTAGAAGAAAGTATTACATGGAGATAATAGTACTGAATGTTGATGATGGTGGTTTACCAAGCTGATATAACTAACATTACTTGTTAGTGGAATACTGAACTTTAAAATAAATATTATATTTCTATTATAAACCTATAGGGTCGTGTTTATAGAGATGTTTTAATAATAAAACATTATCTAAGCCTTATATAATAGTTAAATATGTTTATTGTTAAAATACCTTTATAAGTTTTAGACGTGATCATTCTTGCTTTCCCTGATTACTGTAAATTTAGTTCATTCTGCAGTATTTTATATTTTATTTATAGTATGATCCCGAATAGCTAATATTTATTTTTGTACTTGGGACGGCATTAAATAAATATTTATGCATATGCTGAAGTATGTTTTATACGGGCCCACATCCAATTTGGTTCGGACCCGTCTCCCCCGGGTCCAATGTCCTAAGACTAAGGCACCGGGCCCGGGGCAGAGGTTAGTGTTAGTAGGAGACTCGAAACCCGCTGCTTTTTTCTATAAACAGCAAGGGA
>JAULBS010009016.1:0-11220 GCA_032355785.1 Symmetromphalus regularis | reverse complement strand
GATTATTTATGGATACCTTAGGCTATAATAATCTAAGTTTCAACATATCTCTTCAATTACTATTTGCAATGATTTATCAGGGGTGTAGTTTAGCGGTCGCCCGCCAGCCCGAGTCGAGTTCAAATCGTGTTGGGTGAGTTCAGTATTGATAATCAGCCGCTCTGCCTTCCACCTCAGATTTCTCCAAAGTGAACACAAAACTGAAATAAAAAAGGTGACAGACAACTATCGCATCACAAATTTCGTCTGCTACAGACATCATTTTGCACAGCAAGTTCACAATATTTAATGCACAAGACTACCGGTTGCTGGCCTCTCGCTCACATATTCTTAACATAGATTTGAACAGACGGTCAGCCAATTGAGGCCACTTGGAATTATTTTGGGGGGCCTGTTTGAAATTGGGGCTGGTTCATTTTCCCAGGTTACTGGCCCGGCTGGCCGTTATCTGAAAAAGGTTAATGCACGCCCCTGTTTATAATTTGGTTTTGAAATCTTCAACTAACCCATGGTTAGCTTAACAATGCTTTGAACTGGGCCCAGTAGTTTTGGCAAGTGGAAACATTTCTTAACTTCTGTCCCTATTATACACTGAATCCTCGTTGTACATTGTAGATTGGGTAGACAAGTTAGAGACTGGGTAGACTTGTCATTGTCATAATTAATAGATATAATACACTGGATCATTGTTTTATAAAATATTTTTATATCTGGAGTAAATGTGTCTTTTATTTTGTAAGAATATATATATGTACTTGTATCCCTGTTATCAGGTATTTGTTATACATTGTAGATTGGGTAGACAGAGATTAGGTAGACTTGTCATTATCATAATTAATAGATATAATACATGTAATACACAGGATCATGGTTTTATTAAATATTTTTATATCTGGAGTAAATGTGTCTTATTTTGTAAGAATATATTAGTACTTGTATCAGGTATCTGGGTCATTCCATGTCAAATCACCCAATGGATGTCATCTCACCATCTCCAATTTTGCTGAAAGTTATTGGGACAAAAAACAATCATATTCCAATTTTTAGAGAGATCGGACCAGCGGTTTCCGAGATATAGCTCACCCAAATTTGGCAATTTTGACCAAATAGGCATCGCCGCCAATATTCAAATGACCATATCTCAGTAACCAATTGGTCAATCTTGATGAAATAGATATTTCTAGAAAGGTAATTCCACAAGGATTGTTTTTGGCATATGAGTAAGGTAAATAGTGGTGACCTTTTGACATTTACTTTGACCTTGAATCTGGTCATGTGGGACAGGTTACCTTGAAATTAACACGCCTTGAAAATTTAGCCCAACATGTTGTCTAAGCAATATAAAAGAACCGTTTTTAGTCCCAATAACCACAAATACCAACTTTCAGCAAATTCGGAGAGGGTGAGATGACATGTTTCCTTTTTTTTTTTGGTGATTTGACATGGAATGACCCATCTGTAAAACAACGAATTAAACTGTTTTCACAAACTCAACACTTGCGAGGAATCATTCCTCAAAACAAAGAAATGCCCATTTTCTTTTCAACACCACATCGCACGGATAGAAACAAATATAACCTCGCCCCCAAGATTAAAAATCATGGGGGGTGGGGGGGCGAGTAAATGCTTACTGACGCTAGTCCCATGGGGCAGCAGACATTTTCCAATCTTAAAAATTAAAATGGGGGGACTAGTGATTTTTTGTGGGGACGAGTAACTTTTTAAGGCTAATACTAATAGTACCCCAGGCTAGTGAAAGTAATTTCTTAATTTCTACTCCAGCATTGTAGGCCAAAGCTTTAAAGCTACATTGTATACAAAATAAATGTTGGTTAACATATATATACTAAGAGAAATTTTCTATATTTAGTATAATTAGTTTACTCCATAATAGAAAATCTACCGAGTTACAGCAAAAAATACAAAACATTCAATTATAAGCAATAAAACTTTACAAGCCTGCATGAAAACAAAACCTTCAATACATTCTGAAGAAGAAAAACTTCGAACAGACAAAACAATAAAAACTCAAAAGAATATATTTTCTATTGAAATAAACACTAGGTTTACTGTCGTTTAAGAAATGTCTCGAGGAAATACGTTTGTAAATGATATTTATTAAAATGGTTTACTGTATGTTCTGCATATAAAGTATCTGGCTCTCACTTAAATTGCTGTACATGTACTTACATGTGACTTACAATCCGGAGAGAGGAGAGTTCAGTAGACACAAACCTATTACAATTCTCATTACTGCAAAATGCTTTGTTTGTTCTGCTCTCAGTTTGACGTTACAATCTAAACCGGGAAAGATAAATGAACAACTGTAGCATGAAACCAAATTCCATTCTATTTTTTTTCTGTCGGAGCGCATACATGTACGTAGATAGCTGTCAAAAGATACACCTCTGATGAGTAAATACAACATATACAACAACTTGATGAGAAAAACACCAAACCCCCAGAAAAAATACAATTCATAATTATCTTCTTCAATTAGCAAGTCTACAACCTATCTTCCAGTCTATAGCAAGTCTACCCAGTCTATAACAAGTCTACCCAGTCTATTGCTAGGAGATAAGATAAGAAATATTTCCATTTGCTAACATAGTAACAATTAATATCTAGAAAAGTTAGAAGCCCCATAAAAAATACTAATTCCAATGTTATTATTGGGAAACATGCAACTGACGGGCAGCATTTAGGGTCATCTTAAGAAAATGCTTTGTTAGAAAATGGTTCAAATAACACATAACCTAGGTGCACATAGTATGCCAATGACTGTGTCTTGTACATCAATACAAAATGAAATCTGAAAATAAAACAAAATTTTTTTCAGAAAAAAGTACTAACTTTTACCTCTCCCCACTGATTTTTATTAGTCATACATGTAGGTGAGGAATAGCATTAGTTTTTTTATGCTTGTCACAATGTAAGTTAAAGATCACTTTGTAAGATAAACTGCACACCAAGGTACAGTTCTGAACCCAATACGTATGATTAATAAGAAAAACTAATAATAAACACTTGAAAAAAGACCGACATCAAATGCAGATCCCACTGTTTTCCTATTTCACAATATGACTGACAATTCCAGGGTGTCAGGTAACGGGCTTAGACGCACTTTCGAGGTCAACCTGTCAGAAAGAATTACTCACGCAGGTAAGAACAGGTAAAACATGTGCCAATCATTCGTCACAAGGCAATCATAGGCATCGCCTCAGAAATCAACAATACAGATTGTAACACGATTTTCATGCCAGAAATACCAAACACATTTCAGCATATACAGCATGTAACATGATTTTCATCCCAGTAAGACTGGTCACATTTCAGCAAGATCAGTTTCAAATCTATTAAACTAATAGTTAACTGAGTTTCAAATCTATCAAACCAATAATTAACTCAGTTTAAAATCAAGTCAGTAGTTACCACAGTTTCAAATCTATCAAACCAATACTGGCAATAGTTACCTCAGTTTCAAATCTAACAAATCAATACTGGCAATAGTTACCTCAGTTTCAAATCTATCAAATCAATAGTTACCTCAGTTTCCAATCTATCAAACCAATAATTAACTCAGTTTCCAATCTCTCAAACCAATAATTAACTCAGTTTCAAATCTATCAAACCAATAATTAACTCAGTTTCAAATCTATCAAACCAATAGTTACCTCAGTTTCAAATCTATCAAACCAATAGTTACCTCAGTTTCAAATCAAGTCAGTAGTTACCACAGTTTCAAATCTATCAAACCAATACTGGCAATAGTTACCTCAGTTTCAAATCTATCAAATCAATAGTTACCTCAATTTCAAATCTATCAAACCAATAATTAACTCAGTTTCAAATCTATCAAACCAATAATTAACTCAGTTTCAAATCTATCAAACCAATAATTAACTCAGTTTCCAATCTCTCAAACCAATAATTAACTAGTTTCAAATCTTTCAAACCAATAATTAACTAGTTTCAAATCAAGTTGGTAGTTACCTGTTTCAAATCTGTCAAATACATGAGGTTAACTCTGTTTCAAATTAAGTCGATAGTTACCTCAGTTCCAAATCTATTAAATAGTTAACTCTGTTTCAAATCATGTCAGTAGTTACCTCAGTTTCAAATCTATTAAATAGTTAACTTAGTTTCAAATCTATTAAATAGTTAACTCAGTTTCAAATCTATTAAATTTATAGTTAACTCAGTTTCAAATCTGTCAAATAGTTACCTCAGTTTCAAATCTATTAAGTAGTTAACTCAGTTTCAAATCTATTAAGTAGTTAACTCAGTTTCAAATCAATTAAGTAGTCTACTTAGTTTCAAATCTATTAAGTAGTTAACTCAAGTTTCAAATCTAGTAAGTAGTTAACTCAGTTTCAAATCTAGTAAGTAGTTAACTTAGTTTCAAATCTATTAAGTAGTTAACTCAGTTTCAAATCTATTAAATAGTTAACTCAGTTTCAAATTTATTAAATAGTTAACTCAGTTTCAAATCTATTAAATAGTTAACTTAGTTTCAAATCTGTTATTGGATCAATCCCCAACATTACATGCATTGCCTTTGGATTATTTCTAATTCCAGTGTAGTATTTAAGTTTGTTTTATTTAACGACGCCTCTAGAGCACTGTGATTTTTATCTTATCATCGGCTATTGGAAGTCATACATATGGTCATTCTGACATATGTCTTTAGAGGAAATCCGTTGCCACCACATAGGCTACTCCTTCCGATAAGCAGCAAGGGATCTTTTATATGCACTGACAGGACAGCACATACCGCGGCCTTTGATAAACCAGTTGTGGACCACTGGTTGGAACGGAAAATAGCCCAAACTGCAAATGGGTCCACTGAGGAATATATGGTAGGTCATTGAGGTAAGAAGTTGTCTAAGGGTAGAAATTGAAAGTTACTAGTTTCTCCACCCCCACCCCAATTATTGGTTCAAACATTGTGAGTGACAGATAATGTAAAATTTGTCGCCGATCTTGAGAAGACAAAACATTTTTTAATAAACTGTTCAAGGAACACTAAATAACTTAGGTAATACATTTTTGTATTTATAAGCTACTGTTAATTGTGTAATGTACTGAAAGTTTGTTTTAATTAACGATGCCTCTAGAGCATATTGATTTGTATCTTATCATCGGCTATTGGACGCTCGAACTACAAATGGGTCCACTGAGAAGGATCGATCTGACGACCAACAGCTTCACAGGCAAACACTCTACCATTTGAGCTACATCCCACTCCTGTGTTTTGTATTGATACATAGATAATAAATGAAATTTAGTGTTTTTGTGAACATGTACATAAATATTTTTTTAAACCTACCAAGATTTTTAATTTTGTTGTGATTCACCCACAGCGTGTGAAGCTGTGGCATGGGAGGTAACTTCACTTGCGAATGTACAAGATTGTGATCGAGTATCAGTGTCGAAAGTCTCGGAAATTCATACAGGAAACGCAAATCACTGTCAGATTGTTAAGGAAAACAAATAATGTGAAACATGTATAATCTTGAAACCAATAAAACAAGACTGGTAGGTACTGGGATCAAATCTAAATCAAGGCTTGAGATTTTTAATCTTGATACCGGCTCCAATCCAGGCTCGATGGGTAGGTGTATTCACCAACCAGTGATCCACAACTGGTTTATCAAAGGATGTGGTATGTACTGTCCTGTCTGTCTGTCTAAAAGATAATCCTGACTTAAACCCTAAGGTCTTGCCAAATCCTAACTCCCTCACCATAACCTATTTTAGTCTGATTCTCCGACTTCATATAATGTGAGAGAACACAACTTACACCTGTCGACCAGTGGTTCACAACTGGTTTATCAAAAGTCATGGTATGTGCTATCCTGTCTGTCGCGGTGTGTAAGTAATCAGAGAAATGGACTAAACCCATTTAGACCTTTTATGAATGCTATTTTATTGCATACATGCATCATTCTAAATTTATATACTTGGAGGAAATTTGGAAGACTCATCATAAATCCAAAAGTTATTATTAAAAAAATTGATAATATAATAAATGAGTTATGAGATTCGAACCCGCCTCCTTTAGCTTTCAGAAATCTAGAATCCTTGTTGACAATTTACTCTGTTAATTAATGGCATAAAAAGATACGACACTCGGTTGTTACTGAGATCCAGCTCCTCGATAAGGTGCCCACATTTTTCTACCAAATCCCTTGGAACTTCTTCTAAATCTAAATATGCCAAAGTCCATCTTTTTGTCTCGCCACCATCCCCTACTTTTGCCATTTAAAGACTAACAGGACGATCTGTGACAACAGTCGTTTTGAATTCCAAGTGTCCATTTAATTAATGCAACTGTTAAATTGTGTCTAACAATGCAATGACGTAGTAGGCCTATCAAACAAAAAGGTTACATTTTGAAGTGTGATTTGTTATCAATAAAATAAACATCCTCTGAACCTCGGCCGATTTTGTACGAGAAAGTCCGAGTGATCGATTATGAATAATCGGAAAAACTTCGCTTTATAACGGAATCAACCGATATGATCCGATTGAAAACGATGCTCCGTTCGGAATATTTCGGCATAATTCGTCAATGGTCGTATGTTTGTAAACCAATATTTTACCAAGCGTTCTCAGTGCATGTAACCAGTTGATACTCGATTGTCGTGAAGTTGCAGAAAGGATTTCTAAAATCGATACATAAAAGCACCGGTTCGAAGAAAGATGGCTGTTGAAATTGAATCTGCAGAGTACGTTTTGACTTTTGTTTCAGCTGAAAGCAGTACATGCGATGCATGACATAATTTTGTACAGAATTTATTTATTATCTTTGATATTGAATCATATTGACTATTGCAATATGCATGCCAATTTAATTAAAGATAATGTTAATTGTTATCAGTTATGTATTCAGAATAAATTCAATAATGATTATAATCCTGATGAAAACCTTTCATCCTTTGTTATTTGAAAAGCAACTTACACAATTACCCTACACACGCATAGATAATTGACACTTTTGTTCAAAATGCATCGCATACACATAGTTACACAGTTAACAGTTACAATCGTAACAATGCCTCAAACTTCAAGACTTGGGGAAAGAGTTCCACTTCCTTTGCTCTAATTCTAAAATTAAAAGTAAACCTAACCCTAATCATTTGGGGAAAATTTGGAACTCTTGCCAGCCTTGTTTCAACTACAAGGCTTCAATTTGAAAGCCAAATGATTGATTATAATTACCCTTTTTGAAATAATTACACTTATATTTTCTTTTATACTCTTCCTTCACCGATGCATTGTTTTCCAACAGATCAGTCATAGAACAGAAATGAAAACTTATGGTATGCAAATGTAATCCAAATAGATGCAATATGGTATCTCTATTTATTTTCCAGTGTTGTGAGGCTGATTGAACAGTACCTGAAAGAAAACAATCTTCTGAAAACACTCACCACACTTCAGGTAAGTTTGTCAGCATTATTTGCACAGAACTGTTGGAGTCTAGCTAACACTTTCACATACAGATTACATGTAACAGTTTTAGGGAATTGCATTGCTGGCTGATTGCTGCACAAACGTGTGTTGTTCGGAAATCACTATACCAAAAGCCCAAGGGGGTAACTCACATTAATTTCAAATCAAATTTTAGTCTTGACCACCATCACTTGCATTAATTTAGACAGGGTTTAAGTTGCCGTTTACCAATTTGCCAAATACAAATTAAAATGGAATTTGGCAAATGCACTGGATTATGAAATCACCAAACTGCTAATTTGAAAATTGCCTGTCACTTTTGATCTGCCACTGTTTTTACTATCTGCTTCCTTGTTACATGTGTAATTCCTGACTTTAATTGTCAGCGAACCATCTAAATACTACTTCCTGTGTCTGCATATTTTTATGCGTATATACAGTTCATTCAGACAACATCGGAAGCGTTAAGACTTGGTACAATGGTAGTTTTGTTGTCAGTCGAAATAACTGTGCCTTTTCCATTACTTATAATTCATTCGGTACACTTCGGATGATTTCATCACTGGCAATAATAAAGTCGCTCCATGTTCCAATCTAGTTTAATATGGTCAAAATTTGTATTTGGCAAACTGAAACTGAATTTGGCTACATAATTTCTGACAGAATTTGCCAAATTGCTAATGATTTTTACGATCCACTTTACATTCTATTTAAGGATAAATTAATTTCATGGTTTACAGTATGTTATTCAAGCCTGGAAATAAGTGGCTGGTCACAGTCATTGACCAGTACAAATTTGTCATTTTAGAAGATTTGACAGTCACAAAGTTAATTGTGTCAGTCATTTTGTCTGACACTAATTTTTTTACTTATAATGTAAAAATTACATTTCAGTTTAAAGTTGGCTTCATGCAGCTTGTGTCTGTTGAATAAATTGTGACGAATTATATAATAAAAAGCATATACCATAAAAACTAAATTGTGAATTTTGATTAAATTGTTCATATTAAACTGTATGTCAGGAACATTTTCTTTAATGTCCGTCATAATTTCACTGATGTTAGACATTTTGACAGGCAGAGCAAAAAAATTTATTTCCAGGCCTGTTATTATGGGGGGGGGAAATTATCTGTTTACTGCAGTGTTGGAAATTCATTGAGAATTGAGGTGGTCACCAGGGCTCTGAACATTGAAAAGGTGGACCAACTGAAAAGTTGGTGTACCAACCTTTTTTTTCAAGTATTACCTAACTGCTAGTTGTTTATTAATTTGTTTTGTAAGGCAAGTGTGTCACACAGTGTGTAAAAAATAAACTCCAGAAATATAGTAACACCTGGAATACGCATTCAGTTGACAAATTTTAATGTATTATATATCATAATAATATCGTCTATGATCTGGTGTATTACTCAGAGTCACAAAATTCAGAAAACAGATAATCTCTATCAGATTCTGAGTCATAGTCATCGGAATGTATTTAATTATTATATCACCATATATATTATATATATGTAGTCTATCCAGACGTGATGGACACACAGTCTACCAACTTTGAAAAGTTCATAGCCTGACTCCATTTCAGGTGGACTGGGGCTTCCGGGCTCCCAGCCATTTCCAACACTTAGTAATTTTTCGTGCATGATGGACATAATTATGTTTGTGCCAGTATAATTATTATGTTCCATGTAAAATTTGATGTAATTGACTTCCCATGCATGGTTTCCCTCCATGTTTACCAGTGCCTTTAGTTCTATATGTTGTGTGGAAAAAAATTGCATTGAGCAGTTAGATTATTCATGCATGGTGGGCACATGCTTGTAACTTTTTTGAAGTTCTGTGTAAAATCATATAATTTTTATGTCATAATGAAATGCTTAATAGTAAAGTAAATTGTCATGTGCATGAATATTGACAACTACTTAAATGTTGTATATAAGGTACATATTTCTTTTTTTTAAAATGTATATTTAATAATTCTGTCATAAATGTATTTTGTTCATGGCAGTATAAATGTTCTATATTTGTACACTCAAAAAGATATTTTTTTGTTTTTAGATCAAATAAATTTTTAAAATCTTTTAATACTAATTTAAATTTCCTTTGTTAACAAATGGTAAATTATTTAAATTAATTGTTCAATGTTTCCCTGAAAACATCCTTTTCATGATAAGACAGAAAAAAAATCATAAATGCAATAGTGACAATAGAAAAAAATAAAATACTTTATTATTTGTATTTACTCAGTATATATCTTGAAATTTTTACTTCTTTTATTAATTTTTTATTTTTTTTGTTGTTGTGCCAAAATACATTGGTAATGTTAGGATTGGGGATTCCTAATTCATTATCTTACATAATAAGCTATGTTTACCATTTTGTTTTAAAGTAAACATGGATTGAATCTTTTATAATACAAACTGGAGAATATTAAAATTAAATAGTTCACTAACATTGATTCTGTTAATTATTCTCAGTTTATAGTTGTCTATATTATCTGTTGTATCAGTATTGTGCTTGGTTATACTTTCTTTTAAAACTCTACCATTCTGGCACAGCTGTTTTGTCATGGTTACGATATTCAGACTTCAGAAAACTGTAAAACTATTGGAGTTGATTTCAGATCATTTTATGATATAGTGATGCATCACTAACCAATATGATAACTGAAGTCAAAAGTTTGAACTGAACCTGGTAGTGCTGTGGTTAAGCTATCGGACTTGTGGCTGATAAGTATTGGGATCAAATCTCAGTCAAGGCATGGAATTTTTAATCTCTGTACTGGCTTCAACCAAGGCTTAGTGAGTAGGTGTATACTACTTACACCGACCAGTGGTCTACAATTGGTTTATCAAAGGCCATTGTATGTGCTTTCCAGTCTGTAGGATAGTGCATATAAAAGATTACTTGCTTCTTAACTATAAGAGTAGCCACATTAGTGTGGGCAGCTGGTTTCGTCTCTTGTACTAATACAGGGATTTATCCAGGATTTTTCACCAAGATCCTGTGGCTGAAGGGATTGGGAAAATTAGCATGATTTTAGTCATAACTGGGAAGATTTTTCACACCACTGAAAACTAATCAGAGTAAAATTATAAAACTTTAGATGTAAATAATGTTTTTAAATTAAACTTGTTTCATTTGTTCTTATCTAAATGATAATTTTGTTTTATGTTCATTTAAAAAGTAGTAGCATTACATTATTTCATTAACAACAATATTAAGTAAATTGCCATTTTTGTTTTAAGGAGAAGCAGAAAAAATGGAGAACGTCTGGTTGAATAAGTGAGTCTTTTATTTGAGTGATAATTTTAAAAATATTGTTTCATTATTTTATTTTTTTAATTATTCTCTTGTACGTGCTTTCAGTTCTTCAACAGAAGGGAGAATTGAGCTAGAAATTAAATACATTTTAAAGATATTTACTTTTCTCTGGTTGTAGACATTTTATTTTTACTGATGCATTTACCATTTTTAGTGCTTCAGCCTCTTCTTTGTATAAATACTGTAAATCAGTCAATTAATGTGTCTCTAATGTGTCTGGGAGCAGGATCTAGCTCAAATGGTAGCGAGTCTGCCTGTGAACCGGTCGGTCGTCGGATCCATCCTTTTCAGTGGACCCATTTGCAGTTTGGGCTATTTTCCATTCCAACCAGTGGTCCACCACTGGTTTATCAAAGGCCGTGGAATGTGCTGTCCTGTCTGTGGGACGGTGCATATAAAAGATCCCTTGCTGCTTATCGAAAGGAGTAGCCTATGTGGCGG
>JAULBS010009005.1:0-11221 GCA_032355785.1 Symmetromphalus regularis | reverse complement strand
TAATTAAACTGAGTAAATATTTAACCACCGCTACCACTCACAGAGCAAACAATATTGGCATATGAGGTATTCTCTATGGTCAAATTAGACTCAACTACTGTCCAGCGTTAACGTAAACAGCTAATTAAACTGAGTAAATATTTAACCACCGCTACCACTCACAGAGCAAACAATATTGGCATATGATGAGGTATTCTCTATGATCAAATTAGACTCAACTACTGTCCAGCGATAACGTAAAACAGCTAATTAAACTGAGTAAATATTTAACCACCGCTACCACTCACAGAGCAAACAATATTGGCATATGAGGTATTCTCTATTGTCAAATTAGACTCAACTACTGTCCAGCGATAACGTAAAACAGCTAATTAAACTGAGTAAATATTTAACTACCGCTACCACTCACAGAGCAAACAATATTGGTATATGAGATGATAGTATTCTCTATTCTATTGTATATTGTTATAACAATATATATAATTAATTAACCTTTTACTATTGATTCTGTTCACCATTTTCCACAATGCGCACATTGTATTATGTTAATTATAAATATATATGTATACCTATAAAATGTGTGTTATTTGCAAACAAATATTATACTTTATATGTATGCCTATAAAATGTAAATTTTTGTGCAAATATATAACATTTGTAAAATATAATTGGTGTGATGATTATAACAATAGTTCGTTTGTAACCTATCACCCGCGAGTCCTATAGCATAACCATTAAACTACCGGATTCAGTACAGACTTTAAGATATTTAAAACCACCGGACATTATACTCACCTGCAAACCATATGGAAACACATATCAGCAACTCGCGATGTCTAGGAACAGCCATATTTCAAGTTGTATTTTGTGCAAGTATCTGATGTTTTATATAAGGTAGTTCACAACCAATCCCAATAGGTTAACCTACTTACCTACAGTTACGTTGAGATAAATCACATTTATTGGTTATAACCGGTGAATTCAATAAACTAATAATTACGTTCGAGATAGCCACCGATTAATGGTTATAACTATATGTAATTTAATGAATTGATACTTAGAGATATATAATGATAGTTATATATTGTTTTCAGTCAGTTAATAAACTAAAAAGCTTAATAATTGATCAGAATGACCCGATAGTACTCACCGTGAATGCCCAAATTGTACTTATTTCAATATGATAGTATTAAATTCAGTGACAAGATGGTACATAATTCAATGTCAGGATAATATTAAATTAAATTTGTTTTCAGTAAAACATTATAGACGTAATATATATGTAAATGTATTACACAGTCGCACTAATACTTTAATCGGATCCATATTTATAAGGGGGCAAAGGGGGCAATTTCCGCGGGCCCCCTGCATGTATAGGGACATTTTAAAAAACGTCTTCGTTCGCAGTTATAGATGGCAGTATCAGGTCAAATTAGGGAAGTTCATGACCTGATCGTTTTGCCGTTGACGTCTTTATATTATATCCAGTTCCTTGAGGACAGATGCTATTTTACACATAATGATCCTTTCCGCACCCACGCCTTGGTTACCTGAACTAGCACAAATTCAGTCACCGGGTGTAATAGACATGCGCATGAATTAAATGAGGGCGGTATTTGCGATCTTCAATATCTTGCATAATCCCGTAAAACTAGTTAATATCAAAAATGTCAGTAATAGTTGTCATTAGAAACAAGGTAGTTTTTAAATAAAATTTAATTGCATCATACCTGTTCTGTTGTTATATTTTTGAGTTTGTTTTATTATTATTATTTTTTTTTGACATGATCCAAAACACTGTTAACCTCCTTAACACATCAACTGAGAAGTGTGCAGAAGATTTTGTTAAGTAGTGTTGGTGGAAAGGGGGGGAATCTATAATGTATAAAATAAAATCTACCCTGTAGGAACTGGATACAATAATTAAAAAAGAAGATTGAGCAAGAGGGGTTCGACAAAACTAAACCCACTCCTGCTTACCTGCCTGAAGCAAAATCTATCTATCATAGAAAACGGAGGTAATGAGGAATAACTGTGTTACAGAATAATATACACTAAAGTCATAGTAATGCTATCAAAATAAATTTAAACTATTAAAAGTAAGAGTATAATATACGCCAGTTGGTGCATACTTACATGTAAAACATATGGAAAGGTATATCAGTGATACCAGGTGGTTAGAAATTGTCATGTTCCAAGTCTTATCACGTGCGCGTAGCGATTTGCTCTACAAGATATCACCCCAACAAATGAGTACATACGGGTTATGAACAATAAGGGCAACTATAGTTCTGAATGACAGTAAATTTAATAATGAAATTAGTATATTTATATACTAGTATTTACATATAATTGAATGGGTGTAAAAAGACAGTGATAAGATATTTAATACTCAATAAGTTGTTTGTTTTATTTAACGACATCACTAAAGCACACTGATGTATTTATCGTCAGCTATATGATGTCAAACATTTTGTAATTTTGACATGAAGTCTATATGTGAACCAGCCCCAAACGAGTTTTGAACCGCTGCCTTCAGTTTATAACTGGACTAGAGAAGCTCACTAATACTGAAATTGTCGAAAGTATTTTTCTTTTTTGGTTTGTTTTGTTTAACGACACCACTAGATTTATTTAATCATCGGCTATTGGATGTCGAACATTTGGTTATTTTGACACGTAGTGAAGTGTGAGCCAGCCTCTAACGGGGTTTGAACCACTGTCATCAGCTTGAGAGTACGACGTTCTACCGCTGGACCACTGAGGCTCTCGTCGAAAGTCAGTTAACATTGAACATGAAAAAGAAAAGGAAAATTGTTAGGCAACAACACCGATTAGGTGTCAAACTTCCACCCTGAACTGACATTCTCCTAAGGTAGTCTTTTTTCCATTTCAAGCACAATGTGGGCCATTTTATATGCACTTTACCACATACAGGACAGAACATACCACGGCCTTTAATTTACCAGTCATGCAGCACCATCTGGATTGGGGGAAATTTCAAAGGTTCACACACGAAACATTTTTTTCTGTTTCGAATTAGAATGGCATTGCAGACAAAGTGTCATTCTCATATCCCAATACTTTTATTTCTTGTGCTAAAATAGCTGTAGTTAACACTTACCTGTTCACGTTAACCATATTCTCAGTGGTTTACAAACACCTATACTAAACTGTAGTTAACACTTACCTGTTCACGCAAACTGTATGCTCAATGATTTACAAACGCCTATACTAAGCTGTAATTAACACTTCCTGTTCGCGTTAACCGTATGCTCAGTGGTTTACAAGCGCCTATACTAAGCTGTAGTTAACACTTACCTGTTCACGCAAACTGTAAGCTCAATGATTTACAAACGCCTATACTAAGCTGTAGTTAACACTTCCTGTTCGCGTTAACCGTATGCTCAGTGGTTTACAAACGCCTATATTAAGCTGTAGTTACCACTTACCTGTTTACGTTAACCGTATGCTCAGTGGTTTACAAACGCCTATACTAAGCTGTAGTTAACACTTACCTGTTCACGCAAACTGTATGCTCAATGATTTACAAACGCCTATACTAAGCTGTAGTTAACATTTCCTGTTCGCGTTAACCGTATGCTCAGTGGTTTACAAACGCCTATACTAAACTGTAAATAACACTTACCGACATTTTCCTGCTCACGCAAACCTTATGCTTGATGGTTTATATACACCTGTACTAAGCTGTAGATAACACCGATATTTTCCTGTTCACACAAGCCATATGCTCAGAGGGAAGAGGATCAAGGACATTCCTACTCTGCTCCAAAATTCGCTTAAAATTTCGATTTTCGAGAGTGTTTCAGTTGATGATTAATGTAAGTTCGTGCGCTGGAAATGTAAAATCAAGTACTATTAATTAATGTGTCCTAGCTGGCTTCCGTTCTGACTCAAATATCAACTTTGATCATGGTGTGACTGTTCAGACAACTCATTTGTATCCCCAGGATAGCGTGCTTAAACGTTAATTGTTTATAAAATAAGCTGAAACAAACAACACTTATTTCAAGGAAACATTTATCCACAGGAAAGTATTATTGTTTACAGATTCAATGGACAGATTCAATTCCCAGGACAGCGTGCTTAAACGTTAATTAGGTATAAAATAAGCTGAAACAAACTATTATAATAAACATTTATCCACAGGAAAGTATTATTGTTTACATATTCATTGGTCCAGTAGAGTCCAAGGTGAACGATCTATTTGTGAAAGCACGGTATAATAGTATATCAATAATATGTATAATTGTATGCGTAATGAGCTGCGGCTAGGCATACACATAAATATAGACACAAAGTGAATACAGCGATGACCTCTACCCTGGTTCAAGGAGTAAACACACCAAAAGCAACTTCAGAAGGTAAAGATGAATGTTCAGAACAGACCAGTACTTGAGTTCAGTAAGTAAATTTACTTTAAAGTCATCTTGCAGAGATTCGTGCAACATATGTATACAGGTTGTTATTAACAAGTTATGACAATGAGGTCATTATTTTAAAAAAAATGTTTTAATGAGTTCATTTTTAAAGTTAAAAACGACAACATACCTTTGCAGTTTTCTTACATACATTTTAAATTCCATGAATGCATAAAATGAAGACGTCAAAGGCAAAATGATCAGGGTCACATTGAAGTCAAGCTGATTGTTTTGCCATAGTAAGTAATTTTTTGAACTCTTATTTGAGGTCTCTGATCATACTGCATGTATAGGGACATTTGAAAACAAGCGTCTTCATTTGCAGTTATAGATGGCAGTATCAGGTCATATTATGGAAACCCAAGTCGTTTTGCAGTTGACGTCTTCAAATGCATTTTATCATTTTGAACCTAATACAAATATTAAAAATAATGCTTTTCTTTATTTGTAGCATTGCTAATTTTGTTTGCTATGCATGGGGAATGCCAGTTCTACAGTGCTAATACATTCGGTGGACTAAACATACGTACTTGTCTTCCTTGGACTTGTTCTGACACTTGCAGCCAAAATGAAAAAATTGAACAAGTGTTTGTTCACAGGCTTATGCTGCAGAACTGTCACTGTGATAGACTGTGTACAGTCTTCGGCGATTGTTGCTGGAACTATTTTAATGACTGTCAGTCGCTGAGAACTACTTCTGACATCATCAAACACATACGCTCCACTCCAGAAGAACTCTCTCGCCGCGATTTTAACACTGCGTTCAAATTGAAGAAATATGGTAGATGCACATTCGTCAGAAATAGAGTGGGACACTTGTCGTCAGGTTTCTATTCAGTATCTAAATGCCCAGAAGATTATCAAGACGTCCTAGTTAAAAACAGATGTGAAAACGATACACTGGCAATTCCTCTAGACAGCCCAGTTGCAAACAAATGGAATTTGAAAGAAGTTTATTCAAACGTATTCTGTGCAATGTGTCACAACCTTGATGTGAGAAATATTATTTTCTGGAATTCTACAATTCTCTGCTCATTTAACAATGAACAAACCAATTTGGAAGCCATCAAAACTAAATATTCAAAGGATCTGTGTTTTACTACAGTTGCTATGGAAACCAAATTTCAGTTGCGTTACTGTAATGATTTGTACATAAGTTGGTGTACCATGAACACAGATCGAAAATTGCCAGAAAATATTACACTTTCATTAAATGAAGTTAAAACATTATGTAGTAGCTATCTCGCCCCCACTTTGATGGAGCATGGCCGACTTGCTAACCCTCACTGTAGTCTTTGTTCTTCAAACAATACAACTTTCGAATTGACTGGCTGTTTTGTTGGTACTTCTGTACGTGTACACTCGTGGATGACAAAACCTTCTGAATATTTGATTGACGTATCATTGACACACTCTTCACTAACAATAACAAACAGTAATGGTAAAATTGACATTCCAAGCGTGATTTGCAATGTGAAACAACGATATAATCAGATGCTACAAAGATGTGACTCTATTTCCTGTCCAGAAACTTCAAGCATCCTATTGCACAACAGTTCGTGTGGGTCTGTTCATAAATCTAGCTTTTTGCTTCCATTCGGGAAGTACCTGACGATTACTATCCAGCTGAAGACTAGATTCCAAAATGAAAACAATTATATTGCGGACAAAATATTAAATACATTTAACAAGACAGTTGAGGAGTATGCAGATCTACAGATAAAAGCAAATCTAATGTTTTTGTCACAAGAATTAGAAAGATCTTTCGTAATGGAATCCAGTCTTGCCGTATCACCAGCTGACACATGGACATATTCACTTGGACTTTCCATAACTTCTAATCTTTCTTTCAGCGATACTCTGTCACTGCTAGATGTGTTTTACAGACACATTGTGTCATACCAAGAAACAAACATCTCCATCCCATACACGATCAACAGAATGTCTGCCGTCAATTATAAGGAGGACCAAGACTTTAATTGTGTAAATGGAAGAACCACCACTCTTACACAGACATCGCTGTTTACTGTTAATGGTACGATTCTTGCTTATGATACACATGCTGTCATATATTATGATCTCGAATTTGTTCCTAGTGTATTTCTTTGGCCAAATAGGTTAAATGGTATGGAAATCCAAAATATAATTGTGTGTAGAAATATTTTCCCAGAATGTGAAACCTTTAAATTATATAATGATTTTAAAGAAAACAGTGATGGCCAGCTGAATATCTTGTCAAGAAAACATGGACTAGAAATGAAAGTTGGGAATTTTTTAGTTATAAACAAGACAGCTTACATATGCACGCGTGACTTTATAAAAGAATGGAAGCTGAAGAATATTAAGTTATTAACAGAAGAACTCACTCATCAGCTGTATCACATAATCTCATCCTGTATCGCAGTGGTGTGTCTGTCTCTGTTACTGTGCATCGTACTTGCTCTCAAAGAGTACAGAACAAGATTTCAACAACTTATTTTAGTTCTCACTTGCATGCTCATACTGACATATAGTCTCGAAATGTGTGCAGTAATCGAAATGAGTTCTGCAAAAGTAACTGTGGCGGCAATACTGCACTTTGCGTGGCTCGAAAGTTTCTTTGTTTTGGGACTGATTGCTGTTGATTTGATTCAAGAAGCCAGAAAAGATGATACGGGCTCTGACCATGGAAGATTTTTGTTAGCAGAAGTGTTTATTTCAGTGGCTCTCTCTACAGCAATTGTTGTTCCTTGTATTGTCCTTGACCTAGATTACATTGATCATCTTCAGATAGGGTATGGTGAAGGTGATAAAATTTGGTGGATCAAAAGTCCACATCCTCTTGTGATATTTTTTGGCATACCTATCGTACTTACCGTCTTGTTCAATATGATCATTATGGCTTATTTGATACATAAACTTTGTAACTGTAATGTAATTAAAAGATGGCGCGTAAATGCAAAACACCAATACCCGTTATTTATTAAAATAAACTTAATTATGTTATTGACTTCTGTAATAAACATTACATCAGAAATAACCGCAGATAACGATCTTTCCACTGTTGCCTACACTCTGGCTGCTTTCGTTGGTGCATTCTTTCTCTGCTCATATGGCCAACAATGCATGTTTCGTTACGGAGAACGTAAAGAGTATTTTCGTAATAACGATTTGCAATACATTTCATCCGTTTCTAGTCATATTCAATCTCATACTTATTCCAGTGAATAACTGTCTCATTACAAGCTTATTGTTACCACAAACAAATACTACGGAAATTAGCAACATATTTAAACATTCTGTTAAAGACAATTTTAAAAGGGGGAAAACATCTTACATGTTTTGTCAAATGTGACGAGAAAGAAAATAGTTCCTGGTCATGGAAACGATGTTTGACAAAACGGTAACATCTCGGAGTGTATTAAAATTCTGCTCAGATACAAGAACTGAAAATATTTATGCGTGCTATACTTTCCAAAGTCAGAGTTTAAGTATGCTAATTGGTATTAACGAAATGGCTGCCACTAAAATTGAAAATTAATTAGTTTTGACCATAATCAGACTTGTTGATGGAATATTGTTGTGAAAACATTGACTTATATGAGATGTTTAATAATAGACAACCATCTAAATTCGCAACCATCCATTTTAAATTAGGTCTAATTTGTATAAAGCTAATATGACCACCATTTTATATAATGTTTGTAATTTTTCAATATAATTTGAGTTTACCATAATTATTATAATGTTTGAGATATTACATAGATACTTTTCATACTATTACTTGTGGGAAAATTAAATTATATAATATATTTTTTCTTAATTTAACGTTGATACTTTTGACATCTATATATTTTGAAATGTTTGAAGATTCAAAATAATTAAATAAATAATAGTGTCACCAGAGCTAACAGACATCGGTTTTCTATATCATCTAATTTTAATATTTATAAATTTTATATTTACTTATTAGTGTTTATTCACGTGTTTTATATGTGTGTATATATCTTTTATACATTGTTTTTATTTTTAAGTTAACTATATAAAACATGGTGTGTCTTTAATGTATGTGCTATTTCGATGAAACTATGTAACGTTAAGTGTTTAGACAATTGTTAGTTCTTGAATATTTATTTCCAATATCTCGTATCGTGAAAAATAAATAATGTTCTGCAAACAAATCGATTCGTAATTATTTTGTTAATAAATGAAATGACAACCACAGCTGTTAAATATACTAAGACTATTTCACACGAATCTTGTTTATAGTAAAATATTAAAATTTTCGAAACACCTGGTAAAAATCCATAATAATATAAGGTACAAAATGCGCTTCTCTGGAGGTTTAATTAGCCAAGCTTTATCAGTAAAGTTTGTTTTATTTAACGACGCCTCTAGAGCACATTGATTTTTATCTTATCATCAGCTATTGGATGTAAAACATATTGTCATTCTGACATATTTATTCAGTGGGACCCCTCTGCCGCCACATAGGCTACTCTTTCCGATAAGCAACAAGAGGTCTTTTATATGCACTTTCGCACAGTCGGGTCAGTATATATCATGGACTTTGGTGAACCAGTTGTGGACCACTGGTTGGAACAGAAAATAGCCAAAACTGTAAATTGGTCTACTGAAAAGGATCGATCCTTTGACCGACCGCTTCACGGGCAGACACGCTACATCCCGCTCCTCTAAGCTTAATAAGAGGGGGAAAACGTTAAATTGTTTTCTATTAAGAATATTTAAAGCGGAACTATTGTTTACAGAAAATATATAGGCTATCATATGATGTTGAAATAATTATATTCTAGACAATACATGTTATGAAATATATTTATTACACCGCGCTGAAAGATATAGCCATGGAATAAATTTCGATAAACCCACACGTGGTTTACATATTTACATTTTGAGAAAGCAAAACATTTAATCAGGTGATCGACGGAACTATTTTTACTCCCATTCATAAATTATACACACAGGACCATGTTTAATTTGTTGGATTTTTTTCTTCTTCTTTTTAAAAATAAATACATTATACTATACAAACTATTAAAACTGAATTTGTACCAGTATGTGTCTTTAAAAAAAAATGTTTAAAAACTATAACAATTTAAACGTATGCCGTCCACTATCACGGTAAACAAATAATTAAACAAATTGGTATGCAATTCAATGTGCGTACAGTCATACTAAGCTCATAAGGAGCCTATATTATTTCACTTAAAGAGAATAAGGAGAAAAAAAGTAATATTATCGATTTATATTTTTATTTATATCCATAAACACGTGTTAACTGTATTCACTGTTGTAGCTAAAACATCAATGAGTCCGAAACCTGTTATTTTCCAGTTTATATTGAAATATCACCGATTTCGCAAGCAACGGGGTATTGGGCATCCCACATGAGGTCGTTGAAGGAGTAACTTTGCCAAGACACTAGATCGACATTATGCTCTTTGTTGTACCAGTTGTCCGGTTGTTGAGGAGACCATAAGTTACTGAATCCGTCCATATTCAGAGGTTTGCCCCCCCAGCTCCACATCCAGTTGCCCTCCTCTAGCGTGTCAGTCAATCCGCAAAACACTGACGCTAAAATTGAATAAAATTCTTTAAAATAATAAAAAAGAGTGAGTATGAGTAAAATTACTAACATATTGAACCGGTGTACGGCAGTAGTGAGTTCTATCGTATTGTTTGTGTGTGTGTATGTATGTGTGTGTGTATGTATGTATGTATGTGTGTATATGTTTGTGTATGTGTGTGGTGTGTGAGTTTGTGTGTGTATGTGTGTGTGTGTGTGTATGTGTGTGTGTGTATGTGAGTTTGTGTGTGTATGTGTGTGTATGTGAGAGTGTGTGTGTGTGGTGTGTGTTTGTGTGTGTATGCATGGTGTATGCGTATGCGAGTGTGTGTATGTGTGTGTGTTTTTGTGTGTATGTGTAGTGTGTGTGTGTATGTGTGTGTGTGTATGTGTGGTGTGTGTGTATGCGTATGTGAGTGTGTGTATGTGGTGTGTGTGTGTGAAGTGTGTGTATGTGAGTGTGTGTGTGTGTATGTGTGGTGTGTGTGTATGTGTGGTGTGTGTGTATGTGTGGTGTGTGTGTATGTGAGTGTGTGTATGTGTGTGTGGGGTGGGGTGAGGGCATGTGCGTATGTTTTGAATGGAATTTTGGTAATTATAACAGTTATACATACGATAGCCATGTCTGTTTAAAAACAACCCGACTTCTGTGCGTTCTTCCATTGTTTCCGTCTGCACAATATATCCTCCTACAGCCAAACATAAAGCCTGGAATACAACAAGTGTCATTTTTTTATTATTTGAATATGCAATAGGCCTCTATGTATAGTGTTCAGGGCTAAAAGTTTTTTAGAAATAGATATAAACTGACAAAAATTATCGTTCCTTTCAGTAATTTAAGTTACAGTTATCACCCAGAGCATCTGGAGCATCAAGGATGTGGTATATGATCACTACTCTTCTCTGTCAAAATAGACAGTGGCATACAACTGGTCAGTCACAAGTGTTGTACTAGTATGTGACCTCCACCCTTCTCAGTGAACACAGACAATGACATACAACTGGTGAATCACAAGTGCAGTACTAGTAAGTAACCCCACCCTTCTCAGTGAACACAGACAATGGCATACAACTGGTGAATCACAAGTGCAGTACTAGTAAGTAACCCCACCCTTCTCGGTGAACACAGACAATGGCATACAACTGGTGAATCACAAGTGCAGTACTAGTAAGTAACCCCACCCTTCTCAGTGAACACAGACAATGGCATACA
>JAULBS010008994.1:0-11221 GCA_032355785.1 Symmetromphalus regularis | reverse complement strand
AAAATTAATTAGTATACTAAATTGCGGTGTCCGTATTTTAGTCAAGCTAAATTAAAAGCGAGCATGCAGACCAGTGGTCAACGCCTTTGAACACTAGCACTGAATCAACAAGCGACACATTTTTAAGTGCATCTCTAGCAAAGTAACTGCTATTTTTGTTCATATTACGTAACCGAACAAAGCTCGACACACAATACCATGTTGCCAGAAATAGCCGGTCATTGACCAAGAGACAATAAACATGCGTCATGCGAGATTTGTTATTTGTTTGTGTATAAAGGTAGTTATGTTTTCTTTCCTTTCTTTCTTTTTTTTAATTATAGTTTATTTTTATTATAATAATTTTTTTTGGTTAGCTTCACAAATCGGTGTCACTGTCAGATTTTAGTTATTGGGGTTTGTATTTTACTTTTCTTCGAGCAAAATATTACGGTGACTTAAACTTTTCACTACTGCTAACAAGTCGGTGATTGAGCAAACATTTGGCAAAAAAAGCATCACTTCGCTGGTTAGATTAATGGCTGGATTAGCAAAATAAAATATAATTTTTTTTATAAACTTTGGAACTACAACAGAAGAAAACGAAATGTTGGCATTCATTGATAAACATTTTTAAACCCCCCCCAAAACTGTGCTAAAAATGTGTAATTGTTGGCGTGATAAAGAGTTAATTAATTCTCACTGATACTAACGGTTTTCCTTAGATCAAAGAAACATTTTGCAGAGACCCATACCTATACAAATTATTTGATTGGAATCATGTTAAAGTTTATTCATTTAACAGTTACAGAATTGATGTCTGTATTTCAAAGATAATTACCGATAATCGCTAAACAAACAATGCAGTGAACATTGTTATCATTGTAATTCCCGTTCCGCTCAAAACATTAATTATGAGCTTGTATTAATCGGCTGTGCAAGTGCAGCAATTTTGTTGATTTTGTTCAACAGATTTTTGTACCAGTCTAAGCGGGACGAAGCAAACGATCTGTTATTTAGCATTAATATTTCATGGATGAGTGGTTCGAGGGAAATATAGATAATTACACTGATTTATACCAGACTGGACCAAAAAATTAGTTCGAGGGAAGGCTTATATTCGACGCTGGAGTTATTCGATCTATCCATAGCTAATGTAATGGGTTACTGAACCAAAAACATCGGGACTTCGCATTTGGTATGAGCGTAGCCTTGTTGTTGACCGATCCGATGTCGAGTCAATGAGATTTGACTGTATTACAGTATATGAAAGGGAGACCGCTCACATTAATTTTATATCACATTTTAGTGTGACCACTTGCACTTGAATTAATTTAGGGACGTATTAATTTCATGATTTACAGTATATATTTTCTATGAATACAGAACTGACATTATGTATTC
Source organism: Symmetromphalus regularis (assembly GCA_032355785.1). Lineage (NCBI taxonomy): Eukaryota > Metazoa > Mollusca > Gastropoda > Neomphalida > Neomphalidae > Symmetromphalus > Symmetromphalus regularis. The sequence continues at coordinate 9,838 of JAULBS010008994.1, read as the reverse complement.
TTTTTTACAAGGACTACAAAGAAGAGTTTTTGAGGAGCTGGAAGAGTAAAGAACTGGATACTGTCATAGCCCCTGTGTATCCTTGTCCAGCCGTCCCTGTTAACGTAGCTGGCAAGTTAACAAGTAAATTAGTTTTTTTTTATTAAGTCTCATTGTTAGTTCAGGCAATTGTGTTTAAACCATATCATTGTTTCAATTGCTTTCATGGTAGTGTTTGATAGTTTTACCAGAAATGCAATAATTGCAGTGTTTGTAAAATGAATGAAAGATAATCTTTTAAATTAACTAAATGATGTGAATACTTTAATGATATTTTTAATTACTGCAAGGCTTTAAAGATATAAGTAAATTATTAAAAATATATTTCTCTCTATTGTTGCTATAGTTACCAAAATGTCCACTAAAAGGTTACAAACAAAATTGAAAATAGGAGTATTTTTGAAATCTGGATGTCATTTATCAAAAATGAAGAAAACGCCCCAAATATTTTTGTTTAATTTTCAGTTGCTGGATCTCTGTGTCAGCTCTACAACCTCCTGAATTACCCTGTAGGGGTACTGCCAGTAACTAAAGTTACTGCTAACGACATAACAAATCTGAAAAATCCTAAGAGATATTCGCCACGTAACCTCCAAGAAAAACTCATTAAATCTGTAAGTTATTTAAGATATATTTGTGTAAAACCAGTACATGTATAGTTTTCAGTTTCCCAAAAAATCGGTTATTATGAGGATTGAGTGATTACTCTCCCTAAACATTTAGTTAGTAATTTAAGTTGAATGTAAACTTTAAACAGATTGGCTTTTTTTAATTACAGGCTTCTGAGGGTAGTGAAGGTTTGCCTGTTGGGGTGCAGTGCATTGCCCTGCCCTTCCAGGAAGAACTTGTGCTCAGGGTGATGAAGGAGGTTGAAAAGGGACTAAAATTAGATGTTGAAGAAAACAGTACAGATGAGCTTGCTTGACAAGAATTGCATGTACGCGTGATCTGTCACACTGAATTGGGACTTAAACCATATAATTAATTATTACTCTTGAAAACCATATGATTAATAATACTCTCGAAAAAGTATGTATTATATAAATGTAATGTCGAGTTCTATCAAAATAATCTTTTAACTTTTTATATTATTTTTACAGAAATGGATAGTTTATGACAAAGACTTTTGTTTTAAATATTAATTATTACTCGGAATAGTGTTTCTTTAGTCAGACATATGAATTTTAGAGAAAGTCGTTCATACATATATTAACTTTTTTTTTTCCCTGTAACAGGTTATGATCAGATGAATGAGCTGTACATTCTACATGTCATTACCTTTTTGATTAAAACAATAGAAAAGTACAGAATAATAACTACGAAATAAATTGTTTTAAAAATACCATTTAAGTACAGTTAAAAAACAACCTCAAAACAAAGAATTTCGCAGATTTTTTTATTTTTTTATTTAACCACCTTTTTCAGTATCTATTTTCGTGAATTTTTTATATTTGCCCAGGCAAGATTTGCTGTAACATGCCAACCATTAAAGTTACATTAATAATGTTGGTATTGAAATATAGCTTATTAATCAAGGAAAATGTTTAGATCATTATTTCTCAACTTTAACACTGATGTAATTGGTCCTGCACATACATATGTTCATGCATGCACACTCTTACGCTCGCTCACTCATTCACTTCAAGAATTAATAATCTTCATTCTTATCTGCAGAGATTGTCAGACTAACTGCTCAAAGACCTGGCCAGTATATTTTTGTTCAAGTATAATGCATAATTACAAATTCTCATTTTTATTGGTATTTTACTGTACTCAGCTAAATAATTTGGGAAGCTAGAGCCTTTTATCTAGTATTTTTATATATATTTGTTTCTTGTATACCTTATTTTTGTTTCCATTTAGCAAGATTTATTACAGAAATATACCATTTTGAATTTTATATATATCAAGGGGTATGAGCCAAAATGTTTTAAGTGGACTTTAAATTACTTTTTGACATCAAAAGAAACATGTTAGCAGAACCAAAATGTAATGGTTGTTAATTTTCTATGTAATTTATCTTCTTATTGATTCCCTATTTTTATTCCAACCAGTGGTTCATAAGTGTATTTAACAAACTATCTGCGGGAAAGTACATATAACAGATTGTACAAGGCTGACTGAAAAGATTAACGTGTCGTTGTAGCTGGTTTTTATTTGTGTAGACCATGTGTTGAAATGGCCAAATGTTTGACACCTATTATACAGCATGCTGGGGTGTTAACTGTTAAACATTCATTCATTTTACCCACACACCCTTCCCATCTAATCATTTCCAGAAATGTCTTGATAAAACTTCATAGGCAGCATTATCATTGAATATAACAATACACTGTGATCTTATTAAACAAACACACCTTTCTTTATTGGTGAATGTATACATGTTGTGATCCATATCAAACAATACATTTTAGTTTTCAAAGACACATTGTTTCATTATTAGGTTTGATTAAGTAATTCTAAATGTAGTAATTGGTCTGTATCATGCATAATATTTGGCAAATATTGAAGTCCCATTGGTAGTTGTATTACTGAATATGTATACCATGGATCATTATTAAAATGTTCATTCTGAACTATATGTTTGAAATTCTGGTTTATTTGCTATTTAATCACATATTTAATAGTTATGTTTAAGGGAAATAAATAGTACTTTCTATGTGTATTATGTAAATTTGCTATTTTTTGTAGTTGTGGTTTTGGTCTTTTATCCTAAGTATACTCAGATTATTATGTTTTGTTAAGATTTTGTAATTGTTAAACCTATTGGTTAATAATGGTTGTCATTATGAATCATGTCGAAGTACATAGAAACTAAAGTTTGTTTATCATTTTATTTGTTGAGTTTAGGAGATCAAAATATTCAAAATGCTCACTTTTCAGTCTTTAGATCTGCTCTACTGTATATATATATATATATATATATATATATATATATATCTATGTTTTTGTTTTATTGTATATCCATATAGAGTATTCAAGAGTATTCAGATAGTTAGATGATCTGCTTAATGAGGAAAAATATCTGCAATTTTAGTTATTTTGTTTTATGTTATATATACTCACACATTCTTTTACATTTATACTCATTGTTGAAAGTGTTATCATAAAATTTTATTTATGTTAATGATGATTCTGAAAAGAAGTCAGTTTTACATTTATTTTCAAATTGTTAATTAATAAAATTATATAGAACAAATTTTTTCCTTTCTTTTTCCATAATCATTTGGTATTGATATTAGATTGCAAAATATTGATGGATTGATTCACAAACTGAATTCATAATTTCTGACATCAATATGAAAGTGTAATTAACTTGTAACTCAAACTTGTTGTCATTGTCTCAAGAAGTTCTGACTGAGTTATCTTTGTGAGAGGTTTAATGCTTTCCCAAATACAATTGCTGTCCCACTGGGGTGAAAATAATGTGAGTGACGATGGTGGTGAATCACTTTCACATCATTTTTTTTTTAAATCCTGACCGCATTCTCACTTATGGAAAAAATATACTCTAAAAAAGTGAACTTGTAAAGCTGGAAACATCAGAAGTGTATAGTATTTATAGTATTTATCTTTTTATCTATATGCAGAAAGATCTGATAATAACCTTTTTAAACAATTTCTTATTCAAGTTATAAATATGTTATAACAAGTTTGCATTGTTTGTTTTTTGTTTTTTTAAAACTATTTTCAACAAATTACGGTCAAAGTCAGTAGTTTAACATTTTTGTTGGAGGAGTTGTGAAATACAGTTTTTATGGATATAATTTAAGCCCCTCCTACAAAATTACACTTTGAATACATAAAAAAGTTTAGATGGCTCAACTACACATGTATGTGGCTAAACTACATATATTATTTTGTGGACTATATATTATTGATAACTCATCAGATATATTTACTATTGCTGGTATTTGTAGAAACCCCACAACTTACGAGTGGAAGGATATGAAAATTAACCACTACCCATCACATTTGGACCTTCTTTCAAAAATCCTACATCCGCACTTTCAATCATAAAGTAAAAAGTAAAGTTTTTTTTTATTTGAGGATGCCTCTAGAGCACATTGATTTTTATTTTATTATTTATCTTGATTTGGACATCAATCATATGGTCATTCTAACATGTATTTAGAGGAAACCTGCTGCTGCCACATAGGCTACTCTTTTTTGATAAACAGCAAGGGTCTTTTATATGCTCCGTCCCACAGCACATACCAAGGCCTTTGATGAATTTAAAAATTACTGAAAGCTATATATACTTAATAGGTTTCAAACTGAGTCTTGAACAGGAACATTCTTAAAGAAACTAACCTAACAAACACTAATTTATATTTGGCTGCATCCTCACAACGTCAGGGGTCACTCCGGTCACACAGAGTCCATTTGGAGTGACGTAGTGAGGATGATTTGGCTGTTGCTGTCATTTTTCTTTTTTCACCTCAAAATGTATGTTGAATGACTGCATGAAATGAAAAAAACCATGTGCTTCAAAATAAGCGGGCAAAGATGCACCTGCTTAAACAAATGCTTACAAGTCTATATACATTTGTCATTTATCTGTTGTTCTTTAATTAAAAGTATGTCAAAGACCTTGAACCATTTTTCATTGCAAAGATGTGTACACCTAAGTATAAGTCAAATTTAACCCCTCAAATTATCATTTTATTTTATTTTGTCCATTAAAAAACATTTTATTCACTGAATGAAAATGGCCCTTTAAAATGTGAAAACTTCAATGAAATTACAATGTATGCAATTCAGTAGCGGATTCAGAGAGAGTGTGTGGGAGGGGGGGTCTAGCAAGGGTCTTTTATATGCTCTGTCCCACAGCACATACCAAGGCCTTTGATGAACCAGTTGTGGATCACTTGATGGAACGGAAAATAGCCCAAACTACAAATCTGTCCACTGAGAAGGTTCAATCTGACAACCGACTGGTATGAAGTGTTATTTTATTAATGTAGTCTTAACAAATTAATATTCTTAATTTCTGATTATATAATTTAATTTTGTTATGATAAACTCTTAAAAGTTAATTAAGCAAAAGACTGTTTTGCATTTCTGTCTTCCTTCAAGTAAAAATAGTTTATTAAAAACCTCAATGTTTTACCAAGAAGTTCCATTTACCAACATAAAATTCGATTGCGTTCAGGACATTCTAGCCTTCGTAGACGCTTCTTAAGGATTTTAACATGAAGCGTAAAAACTAATCTTGCTGTTTGTTACTAAACGTAACTGGTCACGCACAACTCTAATAATAGGGTCTCCGAAAATAGGAGGAAATTACCACAAAAATGGAAGAATGGTGTCGATATGCTTTCAGGGGAAACAAATTGCCAAATTAATTTTTAAAATGTTCTAGGCGAATAAAAAACAACTTAATATTGTTTGTATAAAACAAGTATGATAATGTATTGGATGTGTACAATTATTCATATATCAAATTAAACTGTTACAATTTCTTTCATAGGTAAAAAATGTGTTAAAACTTAATAAATTATAAAAGTACGTTCGAATTTACCGCTGTTCTTTCTATGTCACGGTCAAATTAGACTATCCTATCAAGGCCGTTTATCGTGCAGTCAGAAGATCAATGAGACTGCATTGGTAAATATTGGTTTGCTTCCTGTCCTCTTTATAAACTGAGCATGGGGAACATATATTATTGTAAGCAGCGTAAGAATAATATAGATAAAACTTAAAGTCTTAAAAGACGCTTTACAAATAATGCATGGAGTGATGACAATAGTGAATGGAAATTTACTTAAAGGTGACATTTCGTCATTTGTATCCCTCCTTTCCTGTATTAAGAATATCTTTAAGATAGCTCATATTTTGCAATCCCTCATTTATGGATATTATAATATAATGCAACTTGTCATTTTGCAATTCCTTGTCTTACCAAATTGCACTGTACTAAGGGAAATGGTGGTGGTGTGTGCAGTTTAATTACAGGATACATATTAATTTACATTTAATAACATTGTTTATATGTTGACTAGTTTGGTATTAAAAACAGTCATTAAAAAAATGCTATTACTTATTAATATGTATCTTGCATGAGAACCAATTACCAACATGTATAGTCAATTGATTTCTTAGCTCCAGGTTGTGGCCCATTTAAGCAACTATCACATGCAGGGACCACTGAGTGCATTTGAAGGGGTGTGGGGCACTGAAAAGTTGGTGACTGAAGGGCAGTTGCATTCATGCAGGAATTCCCTTATGCTTCGAAAACTCTCTCGATTTCTGCCACTTTATTTTGTCACCAAACCTGAAAATATTTCTGTTCAGCAGAAACAAAACTTTAGTGATTTCTTTTATTAGTTGTCCTCTAAAAGGGGTGGGGCCATGTCCCCCCACCCCCCTGATCTGTGATGCCAGACATTTGGCATTTAGAAAAAAATTATCCTGCCAAACATATATTCGTAGTATTGTGATTACAGACCAAATACAAACACACTAGATTTAAGAGGTACATTTAGATGATTCCCGTCACTTTTATGTGAGAAATCATTTTCTAAAACTATCCTGATATTACATGTACATGTGTATACTGAATTTCAAAGTGCAAAACAGCAATAGTAGATCTACATGTATACTTATGCCCGAAATATTTTTAATAATTTTCTACATTTGTTTTACATTCATCTGATAGAAACATGTACTGCCAACATATTTGGCCAAACTTCATAGGTCTCACCACCATTGTTTATTTACACGGTACCCAAAAGTGAAATATGATACATTTTGGAATAGAACACAGTTTGGTACTTTAGGGTAGTTAACATGTATACACGTGTATGTTGGTTACTAATAGTGCAAACTATGCTGATCAATGAAAACTATAAATCTTTAACTACAAATATATTAACAAATATATTAATTATATTTGTTGTCAGTTAAATATAAAATTACAATATTTAAATTAAAACAATGACAATTTTATATGTATTTAGCTAAAATTACATTAAGATCCTGTAATTTGTAATTATATTATTATTAATACATGTACTAATAATATAAAAAAAAACCACATACCTTTTGATTTAGAAGATACAAAAGATTGTTCCTAAAAAGATGTCAATTATGTTAAGCCCAGATCTTTGGATGAGTGTTGTATTTTGGCTGGTGGATATCAGTTATGAATGCATTATGTATTTATAATATGTCAGAAAATATTTTTTCTTTCTAGATTTTATGAACTGGATCATGTCACTCAGTCGCAGCTGGAATTTTACAAACTGGATGGAAAATGTGGAGGTGGATGGGTTTTGTAAAGTAATGTGGACTGTATCTGCAGTCTGCATTGGAAGCTATGCTGTTCTAAGAACATGGAACAATCGTCGCATAGACAGTAAAATTAAGTTGAAACAGAAGGAGCTGAAGGAGTCATGTCAGCTGTTATTGGAAAGGCTGCAGACAGAAGGAGTATGGTTTTATTATTATATATATCACTTCTAAAAAATATATGTTTGTTTAATGGCTCTCAAAGATTGTTTTTAATTATCATTTGCATGTATAAATATTATGTATCATGTATAATTAAATGTAGGTTATTCTTTTCAATTAGTGTCTTTTATACACTTTCTTTTAGTGCAATTTTTCAGTTATTGTCATTATTTTTTTTATAGAGTTTGGTATTTTATTTATTAGCATTACTTGCCCTATGATACAGGCTAACAGAATTATAAACAAAGTTTTGTTTTGTTGTGGATGGTTCAAACTTTTGTGGAATAGATAAATTAGTTTATCTTTTTTCGTTCATTAGTTTGAATTCTTAATACATTGCCACCATATAATTTTTTATTTTTAGATTTCATCTGTTTATCGTGATCAAATTCTTGAACTTTCACTGGCACAATTACAACAGAAGTTACAAACAGGAGAACTTAAAACTATGGATGTGCTGAGAGCCTACCAGTCAAAGGTAAATAAAAATCACGTTAAACATAGTGAATGAACATGGACATTAATACCACTTTGAAGTTATATTTCAGCCTTTAAAATTGATATTCATTCTTTAAGGATATCAAGTTTAACAATTAAATTGTAAATCAATTTAAACTTTCACTCGCATTATGTATTTTTAGGAGTGCATTTCTTTTTCATTTAAGCATTTTAAGATGTGCAGTTTTATAGAAGATTTAAGATTTGATCCCAATACCTACCAGCCATAAGTCTTGACAGCTTAACCAAAGTCTTACTGGGGGCTATTAAAACATCTTGATGTCTTTCCTTTTCAATAATAAAATCGGTGATCTGATAAATATATTTTGGCAATTAATGTGAAATGATAAAACTTTAGTTGTTTCTTAAGATAAAATTTAATATTATGAATAGCTTTTAAATGTTAATATAAATACCTTTTAATGATAGATTATACAATTACATTGTTTTTCTGTATTTAACAATGATAAGGAGCATTGTCGCAATATAAAATTTCCTTATGAGGAATGATGAAAAATGTCTTGTGCCATTGTGAAGTTCAACCCATATACATATATAATTTGTATCTTTAATTAGGCATTGCAAGTGAATGAATTTTTGAATTGCATTATTGAGCCAATAAAGGGAGCAGAGGTAAACAATATTTTCTCGTTTTTGTTTAGAATATTAAGCAGATTTTGTTAAAATATGTTAAACTTAAAAAATATATTTCTATTATAACTATATATATCACATGCTTTACCCTTAATATTCCGATTAATAAAGTTTGCTCACTTTGACCCATGCCCAGAATCCTGTAGAGAGATAAATTCTTTCCTTCTCAACATAGATTAATGATATAATCAGTTTACATATACTCTTTATTCAAATGTTGACAATTATATATATATTTTTTCCAAAAATGATCCATGCTATTTTTAGAATTTTCACTTGCATTCTTTATTTAGGATATAAAATTCCCATAACAATGTATATTTAACATATTCTCAATAATTATTAGTTAGTACAAACTGATCATCACTCACAACATTTCTGATTCCCATTATTTTTAAAGACTTAAGGTGGGTTATTTTTTATTATTCTGTTTGAGGTTTTTGTTTGTATATATGGATTTTTTGCAAATACACAAATGTTTGATTATAAATAACAAGTGATTAATGAAACTTCTTGTAGGCTCTTGCAGTGATTTGTGATGGTGAAAGAAGGAAAAAAGGACCACTACATGGTATTCCTATAAGTTTGAAGGAGGTTTACTCTGTTGAGGTACATTATTAATGATTTATTCCAGTAGGTTTGTCATGGCTTAATTCTGACAATTCAGCTTTAAAAAGATTTTATTTTTCTGGTTATTATGTTTAATGAAATCACTAGAGAACATTGATTTATTAATCATCGGCTGTTGGATGTCAAACATTTGATAATTTTGACACTTGGTCAAGTGTGCGCCAGCGTCCGATGTGTTTTGAACCATTGTCTTCAGTTTGAGAGTCCGGTGTTCTACCACTGGACCATAGAGCTCATCTTTAAACAGATTTGTAGACATTTCATTGCCCAGAAGCAAGGTCATACTAGTATACGTTTTTTAAACATCTATCTTTTAAACATTATTTTCCTCTTTATATTGTTATTATTATTAATTGACAGGACAAAGAAAATGTACATGTTTGTATGCAATCCAATTATAAGTATATAGGGTGTTTCAAGAAAACTAGCCATTTTTTTAAAATGCCTTAACAGGGGTGAATCTCAGAGATGTGCATGTGTTATTATGGCATTTTCCATTTATGTCTAATCCCAGGTATTGTCTAGGATGTGCAACCCTAAGAATGTGGCCTACGTTCCTTCA
>JAULBS010008983.1:0-11223 GCA_032355785.1 Symmetromphalus regularis | reverse complement strand
GCCAAATATTTAACTGATTTAGACTTGGTAAACACTCTAAAACTCACTGCTTTTAAGTAAGTATTAACTGAGTATTAGCCAAATATTTAACTGATTTAGACTTGGTAAACACTCTAAAACTCACTGCTTTTAAGTAAGTATTAACTGAGTATTAAACTGATGTAGACTTGGTAAACACTCCAAAACTAACTTCTGTTCAGTACATATTAGCCGAGTATTTGCCGAGTATTTAACTGACATAGACTTAGTACTTGCTCCAGAACACTCTGCTCTTAAATATTAGCTGATCATGTAACTGGTGCCAAAGCATTGTTTATAATTGGACTATGGTATTGGGGATGAATGACACATTGGGGTTAAGTCAACTTTTATTAATTATATTACTTTTTTTATAGTTGACAATTACTTCAGGACTGTGGTATTGGGGTGAACAGCACATTGGGGTTAAGTAAATTTGGATTAATTATTTGTTTTTTTATTGTTAACAGATACTTCAGGACTGTTGTATATGAGGTAAATAACATGTCGGGGGTCAGGTCAACTTGAATTAATTATATTGTTTTTCAATTACAGACAATTACTTCAAGACTGTGGTATTGGGGTGAATGGCACGTCGGGGCCAGATCAGCTGGGGACGGAGATTCCAGTGGTGAACCAGCACAGAGTTTTACTCTTCTGTCAGCTCAAGACATTACTCGACATAGTCGAACATGATTTGCTCAAGTCAGTTTGTGTGCACATTTGTTTGTATTTTTATCAGCTTGTTACTTTTATGGACTTGAAACATGTTGTTTGATAGCAAGTCTACATGCAAATCAACTGAGTTATATATTTGAAATGAATGTCAGTTTGAAAATAAGTTATAAAAAAGATTTACTTGTCTTTGTTGTTTTGTTTTATATCAGTCTCAGAATTTAATTTTATAGAAACAATGGTTAGTTTTAAATAGTTGGATGTACTAGAGAACGTTACTTAGTTTGTTTGTCTGTCTATTTATTTTATTAATTTATTTATTTTTACTTATTTATATTAATTATTTTTATTATTAATTTTATTTATTTGTTTAATAAATTTTTTTAATATAATTTTTTTTTATATGACAAACTAAAATTCATTATTATAGAAAATGACATCCATACAGATTTAAAAATAAAGTAAATGATATTGATTCTACTTCAACCTGTATTTTCAGAACTCACATGCCAACTGTGACTTACCTTCGGCTAGATGGCAGTGTCCCGGCTGGTTCAAGACATGATATAGTTCACAGGTAATCAGACTAGTTTATATACGGTTTCATATGTTAAAGTGGATCTGGTTTCCAGGGGTTTTATGGAGACGACAAAATTCCCACTATAAATGTTTGGATCATCTGAAACTGATCATAATAGAAGGCTGAAAGACATGCTGATGTGTAAGAGGTTGACACAAAACATTTATCCCATATTTACTTTGTGCCAGTTTTAATCACGTAAACCAGTTCTCATGAACTTTACCAGTCTTCTAAACCTTTCAGTAATCGAAAATCTACAAATTTTGTTTTTATTTTATTATATGAATTCTTTTCAATTTCTGTTACATAATTTTCATATTAACATCATGGATAATTTAGATACTTATGCTGTGTTAGTTCTCTGAATAGCAGATCTATAAGATGATAATTAGATCATTTTGATGTTTGTCATAATATTAGTGTTTTTATACAGGTTCAACAATGACCCCTCAATAGACATCTTGCTACTGACTACCCACGTAGGAGGTCTGGGTTTGAACCTGACCGGTGCCGACACAGTGGTGTTTGTAGAACATGACTGGAACCCCATGAAGGACTTGCAGGTTCATATAAACTAACTGAACTTGTTTCTTAACACTAGGTTATATCAAAACCTAGGCTTAACTTAGTTTACAAAACACACAACACATATGAACCATGGTTTAGTCTGGGAAGAATTTGTTTTGGAACTTTCCAGAAATTTGGAGCATTTTGTAGGAAAAATGTTAAAATGTAGCAAAAAATTTTTTTTTTTCTTTTTTAAAGGCTTCGCTAGAGCATATTGAGTTATTAATCATTGGCTGCTGGATGTCAATCATTTGGTAATTATGACACATAGTCAGCTTGAGCCAGCATCCGATGAGTTTTGAACCACTGTCTTCAACTTGGTAGCTAATTTAAATGCAATTTTCATTAGCCAAATTCTCAATTTTGTAGCCATTCTGTCTGCATAAAAAATGAGGAAATTTTATTATGTACGGGAAACCTGCTTGTTTATACAGTATTCAAGAATATCACTAAAATGTACTTGTAAATAATTTTCATCCGTTTGATTCTTTCATTTTAGAATAGTGTAATAATTAATCCTATTTTGTATTCACTGTTTGGGACTTTGGTGTGAGTACACGAAGATGTATTTATGCTGTATTTTCTTACAGGCTATGGACAGAGCTCACAGAATTGGACAGAAGAAGGTGGTTAATGTGTATCGTCTCGTGACACGAGGAACGCTTGAGGAAAAAATCATGGGGTTTGTATCTTGATATTTTTAATCTTTGTAACAGGAAATCTTTAAATATAGCCATTGAATGTTTCTCAATGTTAATTCAACAAATTTGAGTCATAGTCATGGATATTTATTTCATATTTCTTTTCATGATAACAACATTTTTATATAGACTGAATCAAGCTTGTCAGAATACTGAAAACTTAAAAAGATAGGTGGTCAAGATATAATTTGTTAGAAATTTTCTGCACATTCATTATTATAAACTCATCAGTTATTTAATGTGTGCTGCTTTTCTATGTAACATTTTCTAATTTTTGTTTTTATTTGTTTTACCTTCAATAGCCGATGTTTACTTTTGTGGTGGGAGGGAGGGGATATTAAATAAATAAATTTAATAGTTTATATTTTGTCGTCTTATTTTTAAAGCATGAAATATTTAAAAGATTTTAACCTATTTCAAAAACATTTATGTATCTATGATAATTATAGCTTTCAATGGTTTGTACTATATTTTAATAATTTTAACCCTGAAATACATTATTATATGCTTAAATAATACCACTAGCCACTTTATTTTTATGTTGGGGTGTCAATAAACATTTACTTTGGTTTACTTCAGTTATGTATATTGTAATATTTTATCAGGTTGCAAAAGTTCAAGATGACGATTGCGAACACTGTGATAACACAAGACAATTCAAGTCTGCAGTCCATGGGGACTGATCAGTTGCTGGATCTATTCACATTGGATGACCACAAGAAGGGGGAGGCATCAGCACAAGAACAGATGTCCGATGTCGGCTCAAAGAAAGACAGTATTAAGACGATACTGGAGAAACTTGGCAATCTGTGGGATGAAAAACAGTATGAGAATGAATATAACCTGGACAATTTCATGAAATCTTTAAAATAGCTTCATAAAGTGCAGATATGGAAAAGTATAATGTTAAAACCCATAGTGATATGGAAGAGTTGAACAGCTTGGAGAAGTATGGATGTATTGAAACCTATAGTGATATAGAATTTCTTAACAACTTGGTAAAGTTAGAAGAAAATTTTCTGGATGTCAAACATTTGGTTATTTTGACATGTCTAAGTGTGAGCCAGCCTTGGAAGGGTTTTGAACCACTGTCTTCAGCTGGAGAGTGTGATGTCCTACTACTGGATGACAGAGGCTCACTATATAAGTAAAATATCATGTAAATAGAGATTCTCAAGTAAAATGTGTAGATAATGAAGTGAAATATTAGTACAGATAATTCCAAAACATCCAAATATATTATGTGGCAGCCATATTGTGGGTCAACCATATCAAGACTGTCTAATGATAGGCTACAAATATGCTTCATGTGACTTTTTGAGAATGAGTACAGATATGTTAGACATTTATTAGACTGGCTATTAGGGTGGTTATAGGTCAGACAGTGGAGTGATAATTTTAGCCATTCCTTTCATCTTAAATCACGAAGGACTTACGATACTACATCATTCAGAACATTGTTTTCCCTTCATACTCTACATCTAACCAATGCAAGTACCACTTATTTTTCACTTAGACTTCAATTTCAGTTTTTGGAGTTTTGTGTGGAATGATGTCACCCCTCTTGATAAGTAGAATAGCTTTTTACACGCCATGAATAGACAATGATGATTCTGCATGCACGGAAGCTACCACACACTTCCTCTCCCTTAACCAGATGCACTGGCACCACACACTTTCACGCATAGAGATCACAAGGAAGGATTTTGTGGTGGAGTACCATGTCAATCTAATGAGCCTGCATATTTAACTTCATTCTTTTCTGAAGAATTCACAAATCACAAAGCACCAGTTGATTTGCTGTATTTGCCAAGGATATGGCCCACATTATGGCTGCCGGGATGTCGTGTGACTGAGAAATAGCTTATGTAGATAATGAAGAGTTGAATAGTTTACTAAAGTGTAGAAGTGAAATACCATGTAGATACATCGTCTGAATATGAATACCACAAGACAGTCCGAAGTGGAGTAACGTGTAAATAGTGAAGTAAAATACAATGTATATTTTAGTAATTTGTTTGCTCGTGTACGTGTTAGTGTATGATTTGGTATTATGGATGGAATAATAGGCAGGTTTAGATTAGTTATGTGTACTTGTATATTACTTATCATGGTTTATGACATTGTCAGTTAGTCCTTCACGTGATATTGTTACGTCCAGCTTGTAAAGTGAGTTCATATGTAATTAGTCTTATTAAAAATATATATTTCATTTGATTTAAATTATAATTGTATGAAAAATTAGTATGTATTGCATTTCCTCACAATTCAAAAAATTCTTTACAATAATGCATTACCTGCGTAGTGTGTAACCATCCATCTTTAGTCTTTCATTCACATTAAACACATTTTGTGGATTAAACAGAAATTTGGATCTACCTAGTGAAAAAAGAAAGAAATCTTTTACATCACAACTACATGTACACATAAGCAATCTAAATAGTATGATAGTATGATCTCATTTTGTAAATACATTTTTAAGATTGTTCTGTAGTCTTTCATGTTAGTAGAAACAATCACGAAATCCATTTTATGTGAGATCAAGAACTTTTTGAAGTATGAAAGCATTTCAATTCTTCTGTACTTAAATATGCATGAATAGCTCATTTCTTTTTCTCCAGATATTGCAAATATTTCTTTTACCTTAGATGTAAAACAATTTTTTTTTTTAAATGGATTTGTAGAACTTTTCTTTCAGCAGGAAAAGTGAATGTGTTTGTATAGGTTAAATGTGTGTGTTACCAAACAGATTATTGAAAACAGGCTAAACAATACATGGCTTTGTTGTATTGTATGGATCAGTATTTTTGGAGTGAAATGCGATTGTTAATACACTATTTCTTTTTCTTGTTTGACAACATTACTGAAGCACATCGATTTATTAATCATCAGCTATTGGTCTAATACTTGGTTATTTTGACACATAGTGAAGTGTGCGCAGGCCTTCAATGGGTTTTGAACCACTGTCACACAATTTTTTTGTCATATATTACTTATGTCATGGGCAATAAACTTGAGTGTTGGTCGTGTTTATTACTTTATTTTATGCTTGGAACTTACAGAATTACAATTTTTTAGGTTTTGCAGGACTTAAAATACATTGATTGTATGTTTATTTAACAACCCCCCCAGCACAAAAAATATATATCAGCTATTGGGGGTCGACTTAAAATACAGTATCAGAATAAAGGATTGCATCTTTGTTTAAGCTCGTTTGCTAGTTGCCGATCTACATTAGATGTGACACAGTATTTGAAATTTGTGGAAGTTTACGGAAGAAATCCTTTACAACTTCGCAGGAAGGGATCTTTATTCACTTCCCACAAGACATGATGGTACATACCACAGCCTTTTTATCAGTACAGAGTAGCGGATCAAAAGCAAAGGATTGTTTCCTTATCGATACTCCAGCATATTGTTTATTCAGTGGCCATTTTGTATCGGACATATGGGGTTTTGTGACTCATGGTCTTTAGAGAAACCCACTACTAACACATAGGCTACTTTTTCCAATTACCAGCAGGAGGATCTATCATGCTATTACTATACTGGCTCATAATTCACACACAAACCTACAGAATAAATAACAAACAACAAGTTTAATTTTAAATTTATCTTTCATACACATTTTACATATATATTATCTTATATATGTCTGTGATGAAAAAATCTGACATTTCATTGCAGTTGTAATCCTTGCAAAAAAATACCTGTCACTCGCTAGTGACAATCAAGCACTTATATGACAAAGTAAGCAGTGGTCCAACACAAACCAACTTAATACACCGTCGCTTGGCTTCCTTGATCAGCAGTTCATTACTATGAAAAATATAACTTCAAATATCAAACATTAATTGACCCACAATTATAGGTTCTAGAATTAAGTCTGTTAAATTAATAGGGTTGAACAAACCTAACCTTAATTCTAGGATCACGATGTCATTTCTTCAGAACAAGGCTAAATATGCAAAAAAATATTGAAAGGTACAGGGGTCGAACTTCAGTGTTTGGGGGGCATGGCAATTATTGCCTTGGATTCCTAGTAATCAAGAGGGCAACATGGCAATTTTGAGTACACATGGGCACAACGGCAAATGTGAGTTTCCTATGGGGCATTATGGCAAAAACCTGAAATGTCTGTCAACTGAGTTGCCTCATGAAAGGGACAAAGCGGCATGGCAAATGCCTCAATGCCTTTGTAAAATTCGACCCATGTATATTATAGGGTGCCCAATAATTGTTTACTAATAAAACGTACAACCATACCTTAAAAAAATTATTGTGCTTCTTTCATCAAGGTATTATATTTTTTATGAGGACAGCCACCATGACTGCATGGCACTCAATTTTGCTTTAAAGGGGATTCACAGCTGAAAGTTTTCCTAAACTCTCCTTTCATAGTATGGTTACTATGGCACTAGTGGCGTCTAACTTCAACTGTCAAACTGTCCCCACTGCCCTCAAAATTTTCTGCACATTGTTTTGTTTACTTTAGTAATGTTCTTATAAATTTGCTAACACAGGCCGCCAATTGCAGTAAAGTGAAATAGTTTAATAATAAAAATAAAAGAAATACTAGAAATTTTAATAACAGTTTGCACAATAAGCAACCACTGAAAATCTTCACCAAATACATAACCATGAAAGATCATATTTCTTTGATATATTTAACTTTATAATCAAACCAAATCATACCCCTAGAATTAAAGGTATATTATAGGCAGTCCAATATACACATACACATTTGACTAATAAAACCACACAAACATACTTTTAAAATTTATGTTTTTGATATTGAAACACTTCTAACCTTTCAGGGTGTTTTTGTCTTCTGAAATAATTTTATAATTCAAGAAGCCTGAAGTAGCAAGGCTAATAAAAATGTAAAAAAAACGACAAGAACTCTTAATGACAGAAACAATTTTTTTTTTTTTAATGTGTGGTTGTGTTTGTGTATTTTATTAATAAAAAATATATTAATGGACCCCCTATAATTAAGTTTAAGGGAACATACAAGGTAGAACCCTGTAATCCTAGGGTAGACATCAAGTAGTACAAGAATTTTGAAATACAAAATACATTTAATAAGCTAAACAATTTTGTGGTCATGTGTATGAAAGACTTCAGTAAGCTCTATAAACATGCAATCCAGTAAAAATCGGACACTTCAATAAAAGTGGACTTCACAAAAAATAAGATAAATACTGTGCCTTTCATAAGAAACAAACCATTACCGGCAAGATGGTTCAAAGCAGAACAATTTCAATACAAAAAAAAAATAATGTAAACATTGCAACATTTAGATGGGTTGCTTATGTAACCACCTTTACAATGCAGTCAAACAGCAATATTCAGATGGGCTGTTGATGTAACCACCTTTATACTGCAGTCAAACAGCAATATTCAGATGGGCTGTTGATGTAACCATCTTTATACTGTAGTCATACAGTGGCAACATGCAGATGGGCTGTTTATGTAACCATCTTTATGCTGCAGTCAAACAGCAATATTCAGATGGGCTGTTGATGTAACCACCTTTATATTGCAGTCAAACAGTGACAACATTCAGTCAGGTTGCTTATGTAACCATTTTTATACTGCAGTCATACAGTGACAACATTTAGTCAGGTTGCTTATACTGCAGTCAAACAGTTGCATCTTGATTTGCTTTTTATGTAACCATCTTTATATACTGCAGTCAAATTAGCAACATTCAGTCAGGTTGGTTATGCAACCACCTTTATACTACAGTCAATATCAATATCAACATTCAGATGGGCTGCTATTGTAACCATCTTTATACTGCTGTCATACAGTGGTAACATTTAGATGGGCTGCTTATGTAACCACCTTTATACTGCAGTCAAACTGGCAACATTTTGACAGGCTGCTTATGTAACCATCTTTATACTGCAGTCAAACAGTGGCCACATTTAGTCAGGTTGCTTATGTAACCATCTTTATACTGTAGTCAAACAGTGGCAACATTTAGTCAGGTTGCTTATGTAACTATCTTTATACTGCAGTCAAACTGGCAACATTCAGTCGGGCTGCTTATGTAACCACCTTTATACTGCAGTCAAACAGTAGCAACATTCAGTCGGGCTGCTTATGTAACCACCTTTATACTGCAATCATTGTTTGTATTGGCAGAGTATGATGACCATATAAGGCAAAGATAATTATGTGACAATGATCAAGCTGAAGTGTTTTCCTTTAACTAGTTTTTACATAAGCTTGTTTGAATTTATTTTAATGCAGTAAACTGAACAATTTAAATAAGTTACATAGGGACAAAAGTACATTTTAGCTGAACAATTAAAAATTTCATTTGTGATGTCCCATTTACATTTAGGCAATTTCAGAGTATTAAAATATATTAAAGGTCAAGGTATGACAACGAAAAGCAGACACTTGGTATGGGTAGATAATCTAACTCAGGCAATTTCATGGTATTAAAAAATATAATGGCCATAGTATGAAAAAAAGCTCTAAACATATAACATGGGTAATATCCATCACAATGCCGCTTACTGAATGAAATAATACAAAAAATGGGACCTGTACACCAGATTACACAGTAATTAACACAATATATTTAAAACACAACTAAAGCAGTGTTTGGTCTGATATATACATGCATTTATCTATATATAAAAAAGCACAAATTTTTTACATTAATGAGTGTTTGTGCAAACTCGGGCTGGTTTGACGTTTTGCTCCTTTGGTACTCTGACCCGTGTGATGACTTACTTTAAAGATCATCTGAAAAGTAATTCCGTTTTGGGTTATTGTTTTCATAAACAGTATCTAAAACAGATGAGATAATAATAATTATAACAATAAAAAATTTAAAAATTAATTTAAATAAAAAGAGAACCCCCCACCCAATAATTTCAGGTAAAAAAAAATTTGATAGTTTTATGCTCTTGTCATCTGGTAGGTAAGACAGTTATATATATATAAAACAATTGTTGTGTTTTTAAACTAATAAAAAAATCATAATGAACAAATTCAAGAACTATACTGGAGAATGACATTTGTTTTTTTAATAGTCCTCTAGAGGCATTAAATAAAACAAACTTTACTTTTCCTTTTTAATAATCCTAAAGAGAAGCATTTTTTAAAAACAAATTTTAAATCCCATTTCACACTCTCCAATATATTATCCAGACTTTGGACTACTTTATCAGTATGCAGTTAGTCAAATAAAAGACAGTTAATAATATTATGGGAAAGTTACATAAACAGATTCTGTTCAGAACTAAAGATGTCAAAATAACATCAATGAAATAAAGCTGCCAAATGTTGAGTTCTTGGACTGACAAATGTCCAAGAAACCATATAATTATAAATAAACGTAAACAGACCAGATATGTAAGATATGAAGATAAATAAATGTCTAAAATATTATATAGGTTTAGTGAAGGTAATAAATGTGATCCACTCTTGCAAAAGAAGGTGCTTGTTGAAAATTTAACAATCGTTGATTTATATACTTAAAGAAAGCCACTCAAGTTAGGTTTTAAAAACTGAAATTTTGTTTTCTTCTAAATAATCAATTACAAAGACAACTGACATCCTAAGGCAGATTTTTTAAATTTTAAACTGAAAATGTACTTCAAAGTTGAAATAACAAAGATGTGTGCGACATCATGGCTTTCCAAGATTCTAGAAAAATTTCATAAGATACATTTTCTAAATAGTAAAAAAAAAAAATATCGTCTGCAATTGAATGTCAAACATTTGGAAATTTTGACAATAGTCAAGTGTGAACCAGCCTGCAACACAATTTGAACCAGTCTTCAGCTTATATGATAATTATATTTTTATTTGTCTAGTGACTTGGAAATCTTGCTCCAAAACTCCATAATTCAATAAATACAAAAGTTGGCCTTAATGACATTAAGTTTATACAAAAAATGAAACAAAAAACACCAAAAAACTTAACAAAAACTGATTGTGACAAAATGATGCCATATCCTGTTCAGTGATTGGGGTCTAACTGCCTACTTTTGCCAGAGTGGATCACAAATTCTGATCAAGGAAGTAAAGGTGAGGATGGAATACATTGACAGACGTGCAAACATCTATAACAATTCTAAATGATACAAGAGTATGATAATTTCAATAAATACAAAATGTACGTCAACATAAGATTAACGACAGTGTGCAGTAGATAAGTGGAAGTACCTGAAGAACAGCAATGAAACAATACACACACATAAGGCCACAGTGTTACAGGAAACACCAAACCAACAACACTAACATTCACCAAGTAGAGAACATTAAAAAAAAAAGTAATGTCAGTAGTTATCAGTTCAAAACCTTGTACAATTTGCCTCTTCAGCTTCCTAATTCAACTTAGCCAAAGAAACCAAACATCTGCCTCTTCAGCTTCATAATTCAATTTAACCAAAGAAACCAAACATCTGCCTCTTCAGCTTCATAATTCAACTTAGCCAAAGAAACCAAACATCTGCCTCTTCAGCTTCCTAATTCAACTTAGCCAAAGAAACCAAACATCTGCCTCTTCAGCTTCCTAATTCAACTTGGCCAAAGAAACCAAACATCTGCCTCTTCAGCTTCCTAATTCAATTTAGCTAAAGAAACCAAACATCTGCCTCTTCAGCTTCCTAATTCAACTTAGCCAAAGAAACCAAACATCTGCCTCTTCAGCTT
>JAULBS010008972.1:0-11223 GCA_032355785.1 Symmetromphalus regularis | reverse complement strand
ACTGGTATGTAGACATTTGATCATTCTGTATGTAAAATATTATGTGGCTTTTGTGTATTCTCCAGTTTTTAACAAGGAACCTCCAATCTTTATATAGCTTAGGACCACATTAAGTCTAAATCCAGCACTGATAGGTAGACATTTGATCATTCTGTATGTAAAATGTTATGTGGCTTTTGTGTATACTCCAGTTTTTAACAAGGAACCTCCAATCTTTACATAGCTTAGGACCACATCAAGTCTAAATCAAGCACTGGTATGTAGACATTTGATCATTCTGTATGTAAAATATTATGTGGCTTTTGTGTATTCTCCAGTTTTTAACAAGGGACCTCCAATCTTTACATAGCTTAGGACCACATCAAGTCTAAATCCAGCACTGGTATGTAGACATTTGATCATTCTGTATGTAAAATGTTTTTAAAAAAAGTTTGTCCCTGGTGTAATAGCTATTCCATCTACAACATTATGTCAATTTCAATATGTGAAGTTCATTCATTATCAATAGATGGACTTCTATGTGTATGAGCTATACTCAACCAAAAAAGAAAGTAAGCATGTTGAAATATTTTTGTTTTGTGGGGCGGTCACAGTAATAGTCCATTGGAAGCAAACAGGCGTGCAACTTGTGATATTACTGCACACACACACCTCCTCCTAAATGGCATGGTTATCTAATTCTAGAATTTTGGCTATCAATGCCATATGGTTTATGAAATAAAGAACTATTGATTATATACATACTTTCTGTTTTGGTCAAGCATAGTTTAATGGGACTATATCCAGATTACATACCTGCACATTATGGGTACAAACCTCACATATAAAGATGGAAAAGGTCAGAAGCTTGAATGAGGGAGTTACAGAGTAGCTAAGGAGACATGTTAATACAAAAGAATCTCTACAAAAGTATACCATATACCTGCACATTATGGGTAAAAACGTCACGTATAAAGTTGAAAAAAGTAGGGGTTGAGGGAAGGAGTTACAGACTAGCAATGGAGAAATTCAATATTAAAAAATTTCTATGGGGTGATGGAATACCATGTACTATAGTCATGAACAATCCAGACTGATTAGGGTGACACAATACCACATACTATTGTGATGAACAACTCAGACAAACGATGTGCTGTGAAACTGTGTAAGTGGTAGTAATTAGTGTGAACGGTCTAATAATCAATACAACATGGTCACTTATGTACAGGTATAACAACTGGCTTATCATCAAAAACCACAGATCAAAACAAGCAAGTGTAACAACACACTAATAACTCTGTTTATAATCTTCAGACAAATAAACACACCATGACTATCTATTATCATGAAAGGATTTACATACATAATTGATGCCTTGGGCACAGACTTGCTTATTGAAGGCCACATTTCTGAATATAGTCCAGACTACTTTATTGCATTCCATATAATAGCATATTTCTGTGCTATAACAGTGTGCTGCATAGAACCATTTCTATGGAAATATACACAAATATTTTATTTTATTGCATTTCTTTCTTTGCATGTCTGATTATTTGCATAAGAAATTGTAGAAAACTATATTTTTTATCTTCCAAAGTACAGAAAACCACTGCAAATTTTACATTTTTATCAAATAATTAAAGAATGCCCACAATTTATTCCCTATTTTAGCATGTTACAGAAGGTGTGTTTGTGTGTGTATGTCTGTGTGTGTGTTTTGCATGTTCACATGTGTGCTTGTGTTAAAATAAGTTTATTATAAAACATCTTACACATATTTGGGTTTCCTACCTCATTCTTCATAGGAAGTCATATTCTAAATGAACAGATTTATACCTATTACAAAAACTGACAAAAGCTAGACCTGCATTGCTTAGCAATAGAAACGTTTACTTGCAAAAGATAAAAGCTGTTTTTAACAGGTTTTTTAGATAATATTACTACATATAATAAATGCAAAGTATTGCCTTGATCGTGATAACCATGTACAATTTATTATACACCAGAGTAATAATCAGCAACAGAAAGTGATCCAGCAATAGAACATCAGACTCTCGATGACAATGGTTCAAAACCCATTGCAGGCTGGCTCACACTTGACTACGTGTCAAAATAACCAAATGTTTGACATCCAATAGCTGATTATTTATAAATCAATGTGCATTAAACAAAACAAACCAAAAAATAATAATGATCAACAATAGTCATATATATTACAGGCAATGTGTAAAATCAGGCAATCTATAGATTGTCTAAATATTTCAGGCAATGTCTGGATTGCCTGACTTTTCAATGTAATTTCTCGACACATCGCCTAAAATAAAAGATCCTTCATTCATTAACAGCAATTGTTGTAAAAGAAAACAAGTGGATCATGGTCTAATAAGGCCATTTAACAAAATGCTGTGTCTTGAACCCACTGACATCTAAATGAGCAGCAGAAGTTACCTTTCAATTGATGGACACATTTCTGCTCCTTGGTGCCCCATCCGATTCTACAGAGTTGTTAATATTGCATCTTGTCACTAGTTGTGTTTGCTTTTACAACAATTGCTGTTAACGAATGAAGGATCTTTCATTTCAAGCAATGTGACGAGAAATTACATTGAAAAGTCAGACAATCTACACATTGCCTGAAATATTTAGGCAATCTACAGATTGCCTGATTTTACACATTGCCTGTAACATGTATATATTTGGGACAATGGCCACTTTATTTGCAAACTGTTGACATGCAGTGTTTTGATCAAAGTATACCACATGACATGCCCCACAAGGAATATTTTTGTTTTGACCTTCAATATATAGCCGTAGGAAACATGAAACATGTGGGTCATGTGGGTAGTCATCAAAAGAAGTTAAATGTTGATCCATGCTATTAACACCATGACATGCATCAATTTCTGACATGGATATTTGCTTAAACAGCCATCATTAACAAACATTTATCGCTATTAGTGATGTTCAATTACATTAAACAGCCAAAATCATATTTCACATAAATGTTTTATAAGCATGCCCATGTAGAAACTTTAACTATCCATTTAATTTGAGCAGGAAATATTGATTTTGCATTATCGGGTCAGACCTAAGAAGGAGGGTCATTGCGAGGGAGCATGTTGTGACTGATTTTGGAGAGGCTGTGGAGGAGTCTTCAGGAAATTTACCTTCAAAATGGTGCAATCTGGTGCATTTTGAGAAGAGAAATAATATCGACAAGTGTCAAAATCCAATCCCCAAAAGTCAGGAAACCTCTGATGATTGGGAAATTCTCACCACTGATTGATAATCAACTACCCTTGTTTAAAAACATTTGTTAAAATGTCCCACACTTGAAAGGTTTCCTCCAGTAAAGTTTGTTTTATTTAACGGCACCTCTAGAACACATTGATTTTTATTTGATCATCGGCTATTGGACGTTAATCATATGTCTTTAGAGGAATCCAGCTGCCACCACATAGGCTACTCCTTGCAATAAGCAGCAAGGGATCTTTTATATGCACCATCCCACAGACAGGACAGCACATACCACGGCCTTTGATAAACCAGTTGTGGACCACTGGTTGGAATGGGAAATAGCCCAAACTGCAAATGGATCCACTGAGAAGGATCCATCCAACGACAGACCGGTTCACAGGCAGACACGCTACTGTTTGAGCTACATCCCGCTCCCATATTTCAAATTAGGGTATTAAAATAAAACTATTTTCATTTTCAGAAACATGTTACATAAGGTGGCTAATAAAAAAAATTGCAATTTGAAGTACAATATATTTAAAACTTATGTTGCTTCAATCTTCAAGTGAAGACTTGCATGCAAGAACCCAGTAACCCACATTGTGGCCATTTTAAGAAAATAAGGATTTTGTGATGGGTTACTGGTGTCAGAGAATATTTGTTGCCCCTGAATATTTGTTCCCTCCAGAACTTATATTAATTCCCACTAGGAACAAATATTTGGGAATATTTGTTCCCCTTCCGAATATTTGTCCACTCAACTACATATGTGACATACAGTTTTTTCAAGCAAATTGTTGAAATCACTAGTGAATTTGTTTTTACAAATTGAATCATAAATTTATTAGTACATGTAACAATTTGAAAGAGGTATAGCTAAAGGTACATGTACTCTAGAGTAAAATTATGAAAATGTTAAATCATCCCCACAAAAAGTGTAAATCATTACAAAATATTTTGAGTGTATATACATTGATATGTATTTTATGATTCCTTGATCAAAGAGATAGTTGTTGACAATTTCTTTGTTCCACCTTAATTCATCACTATGTAACTATTTGTAGTTTGAGGATGTTAAACACCACAAATTATAGTGGGGAACAAATATTCATAGGTGGGAAAAAATATTCATTCCCTTAAGGAAACAAATATTTGCTGAATATTTGTTTTGGGGGGGAACAAACATTTGGGGGAACTAATATTCTGTTACACCTGGTTATGACAAACATTGAAAATAAAATATTATGATGATATAGGTATCTTATAGTAATAACATCAAAGTGAAGCTAACCCCATATCCTCATCTGAGATGCACATACAACTAACTTGTTAATTATGAAATGTTTATGTTGTTAATCACTTTGTATTTGTAAGAAAGTTAAATAATTTTGCATGGATTTCCTGTTCCTGTTTGTTCTTTGTTAGATGTTTTTATGTTAATATGTCTTATTGCATGTGATGAAAACCATTACTAATATTGATGTTATAAATCCAGTCACCTATTTACTTAATATAAGTGATTCAATGATATGTATAATAAAACAAGACGTGCATATAAGACATGGTGGAAGCAAGTCAAAATTGGGGCAGCTAACAGATCTAGTTGAGGGGGCTAACATATCACGGCATGAAGCATTGAGTTTAAACTTCAGGACACTGAAGGCTACATATCTAGCTATGCTGTTATAACCACAGTTAACCTTAAAACATAAGTGTGGTGTGATACTTTATTTTCAGTGCACATTGGAGTTATCTCCCCTAAATTTAGTTATTTTATGTTTTTATTGGGTTTTCCATTTATAATGTGTGCAGGAAAGGAATTTACAAATACCCACTCAACCTGATGTTTGTCAAAATTAATTCAGTAGTCTAAAGCGGATACAAGGTTATGCTTGATTCAGAATTATTGGAGGGCTAAAGCCCCACTGGTTCCACCATGCCTGCATATGCATGTATATTATATATGTACATAAGATATTATTAGATGGTATTATTTTCCCAGTGTGAAATTATCAGCATGTGTTTATAAGGGTGTTTCATTGGTTCACTAGCTGTTATTAGTAAACCTGACTTGTCAGTGGCGTAGCTTCCATTGAGGCAATGAAGCAACTGCTTCACTAGAATTTTTTGCAGAAAAAAATAAATTAATGTAATTAATATTAAAGCACCCATTTAAAAAAAATATTCCGGACCCCTCCCTAGCATTTTGCCTCACTAGAAAAAAGACCCCAGCTATGCCAATGCCTGTGCATGTGACTGTATATTATATTCATGTATAAGATATGGATATAATCATATAGATTTGCATCTATGTAGTTATGTAACATTATATAGATACTGATAAGATATAGCTATTCATGTATATTATACAAATATCTATTGATACTCAAAATAAGTTAAGGATTAAAAATTGTTGTTGATTGGGGTATTGCAGAATGGTGGCGATTCTGAATAGCATTAGTCGTCCTGAACCTCTGCAGAGTCTACCGATAATACTTTGGCTTACATTTAGATGGTGAGCCACAGTTCTCCGAGTTTGTCCATCTTGTAGCCATTGAATGGTGCTCCCTGTCTTGGAAGTTGTCACTGAACCATCTTCAAACTTAAAGTGATGATGAAAAGAAAATGCTTATCCTTTTATTGCTAAAATTGGCATGCATGGAATAACATTCATACAAAACACATGCAAATGGTGTATGAGGTGTCACAATGGGTGTTTGGAGACAGGTTGTCAGTTTAGTTTGACTAAATTCTTGCTTCAAAGCCATGAAAAGGAAATCTGTGTTAACTTTTAAAAAAGTTCTAAAGATAAGTGCAATGATTGCCTGTCCCATAATAACATGATGTTTACAGTCCAAAACACAACAGGAAGGGGGATATTCTAACCTAAACTGGCTTAAAAAGACATACTTACAAAAATGATCAAAAATTTATTTTGATCCTTAAATTCTTTTGAGTAGTATATAAGATACAAATATAGATATACAGATATAAATATATAGATATATATTTTTAAAATATATATATAATAATATAGATTATATATATTGATATACAGATATAGACATATAGTTAAAGATAAAGAAAATATATTGATATATATGTAGATACATATATACAGATGATTATGATACTGGCTGGCTGGTTTTTTTAATTTATTTGTTTCTTAATGGGTTTTTTTTTTGTTTCACTTATGCATATCTTAGTAATTATTATAACTATGTATTTGAATTTTAGGTGTGGATGGCCCATATCTTGCTATTGATCCAGGTGTAATGGAGGAAGGGAAACACTACCGTATCCGTCTAAGTGCCAATGTAGGAATAACTGAGAAAGATATCTACACCAATCGTCCTCCCTATGGTGGTCAATGCACCTCAGACAACAACCTGGGTACATAGTAATACAAAACATGCAACATTATACAAATATGTATATAGTATAGTACTATAATGACATGTTGGAATAACAGAGAAATACACTACAGTAAACTGGGTGTGTACATATTGTACATAATTATATATTCAAAACGGTTTGGCAAATGTCAAACACTTGCACTCAGATGTAGAACATTATGATAGATGTATTACAGTTAGGTGATTTCTTGCTTTACAGTATTACAGTTAGGTGATAACAAAGGCTTTGGTATGTGCTGTCTTTTGATAATGCACATACAAAATATCCTTTGCTGCTTTTAGGAAGGAGATTTCCTCTTAAGATCAGTTGCAAATCGTTTTTGACATCTAATAGCTTCTGAAATAAAACTGTGTGCTGGGATGTCTTTAACTAAAAGACCGTTCCTTTTCCAATTTCCAATTTCACCATTTACAGTAATTAATATCAAATTGTGAAATAATTGTAAATTAATATCTTTGATTGTAATTTATGTTACTGCTCTAGAGCCATATTTATAGAGGAACCTAAGTTAGAATTAGATTTAAGTCGAATTAGAATTTTTTTTCTACGAGTTTGACTTAAATTCCACCAAGAAACTTGAACCATATTTATCAGTGGACAGATTTAGGCACAGATGAGGCATTGCTGAAAGGTGGCAGTCCAAATGTGATGAGTGATGATTAATTTTCACATCCTTCCACTCTTAAAACTTTATTAAAAACAAAACAATACAAGAAAGGGGGGGGGGTCCACTACTGAGACTAATAAATGTTTAACTTTTGGTGGAACTTAAGTCAAACTCACAGAAACAATTTTGTTTTTAATTTGACTTAAATCTAATTCTAACTTAAGTTCCTTTATAAATATGGCTCCTGAAGAAAACAAATTCTTGTTGTAGGATTGGCCTTTATAACTATGTTTACATTCTCCTGTACTGGCTGGATGGATGAGGAGGATCGACCAACCCGCAATGCATCATATGATGCCACTTTAAAAGTTCCATTAACCTACATATTTGCATATCAAGTGAGAGGATCAAATGGCTCACAGCATGTCTTTTACGAGGTGACAGGAAATGATGTCAAAACTCCAAATGTTGTCCTGCGATCTGGTTACAAAAGTCAAAACTACACCATCGACATTTTTGTGAAGATCACAGATCAGCTGGGTTCATCCACCATTGCAAACTTCAATGTTAGGGTAGGTTTTATTTTTTTATAATGTTAAAACAAGTTTTTGATTTTATCTGAACACTTGGTGTTATTACTAAGGTATGGTGTACAATAAAACATCATGCTTAGCTCTCTAAAATCTGACTTACAAAATTAGGTATATAAAATAAATTATGAATGTAGTATGTCAAATAACAATATTTTATTTAGTAAAATTGGCATTTTCAAGATGGCCACCTAAGGTTTCTAAAACTATTTTTCAGATCACTTTTAACATTCCAAAATCACCTTATTGCATAAGAAACCCTGCCATTGGACAGATTCTGTATTAGAGTCTTCTGTATGTGAATATCTTTGTTTACTTCTGTTGGTGTGTAGATGGGTGTATGTATGAATCTATGTACATGTACATACACTGTTCATGTATTTTAGGTTGTTGCTGACCCAGAAGGTGATTTTCTTAAAGTCTTCACAGTGGATCAGTATCTAAGATTTGAATCTGAGAAAGACATCTCGGCATTGCTCATCATTAACCTGGGACTCGCTGAACAACTGAATGAGGTACGAGTGGGACTTAGCTCAACAGTAGAGTGTTTGCCTAAGATGTGATGGGTTGTGAGGTCAGTCCTCTTAAGATGACCAATTTGGGCTATTTTATGTTCTAACCAGTGGTTCACAAATGGTGAAACGAAGGCTATAGTATGTGTCACCTTTTCTGTGGAAAAGTTAATATAAAAGATAATTTTTACTAAAAATAATATTTAGATTAAAAAAAATTTTTTTATTCATATGTGCTGTGTTCTGTTTGTTTTGTCATTAATATAATAGTGTATTTTTTCTTCTCCAGGCAACAGTCAACTCAGTTGTTGATGGTCTTTCGGTATGTATATATACAAGAACAGAATGTACATTTACTATATTTACATTTTTTTCGTGAATCCAAGACTCTTCAAGTGAGGTTCCAAATTCATCTAGTATTATAATGTATTATAGAGTAGTAATGAAACTTTAACACTTTTATAAATATTTAATGGAGAAAAAAACCATTTAGTCTGATGGAGTGTTTGCTTGGACCTGTAGGTAATTTCTACTGACATTAACTGGATGATCCACTCAGTTTTGTTACTGCTAATGATTGTTCTTCCATCGCTCACACTGAGGTGTATCTTCAAGACCTATATTTTTCATTATTATATCTCTATGTAGTAATGAGAGTGTGTGTTATTGTTAACAGCTTAGGACGACTGTGATGTCACAAGTAGCAAAGCATTGTGACTGGGTAGAGAATGCAGCCCAGGTGGAACTCATCACAGATGTGCTAAGCAGTGTCCTCCAGGAACCAGAACTCCTTGCAACAAATGCAAGGGTAAGGAAAGAAAGGATTGGGGTTTTTTAACACCACCCCAACACATTGTTTATTCAGTGGCTGACATATGATCTTTTGCAAATGTAACAGAAAACTTTCAGTCTCTACTGAGGGGATTCAAACCATGACTCTAAGTTTGAGAGTCCATTGCTCTAGCAACTGATCTAATTGGGAAATTCCCTTTAGCAACTGCCAGTAGGAGCACTTTATTCTAACACTATTACATGCTCTCCCCACAAGTCCCAGAGCTGTGGGCCATGACCAGTTGAGCTGTTAAGGTTCTGACCAGATTTTAACCATGATCTTCATTTAAGAGCATACCTGGTCCTCTATCACCACATAGGCTACTCTTTTTGATTAGAGTAAGAAGCACTGTCATTATTTTCATAGAAATAAAATGGTATGTGAATTTAACTAACATCTCTTTACAAACATCTTGTTATCACTTCTTTAGCATTAACCATGGTATAAAGAAGACTTCTACAGATATATGGGCTTGTTGTTTTTATATAGATCTAGTAATAAAATGCATAACCTTATTTAACTTGGTTAGGCATGCATAACAGTTTTTATGTTACATGTAAATTTGTTGTGTTTAAATCTTTTTTATCATTAATTAGTGGAACTAAATATGTTGCTAATTTTAAATTATTTATTTGTTGGGCAACAGTTATCTTACACTTTGGTATTGTTGTAGTAACTTCTCATGGATTGGTAACACTGAAATTGTTTTAATCTGGGTTAAAAATAAATGGTGAAAAGCTTTGTCAGTTCTGAAGATGTCCTAGGAATTTTGAGAATTTAGTTTTGAGCTTTATAATTTGACATTTGTTTTGATTGATTTGTATTTCAGGAAAATGTTGTGACAGTCTTCAGTACACTGATTCCATCTTTAGACAGAATATTTGATGGTTCCACAGATTCTCTCCGCCTACAAAATGTTGCAAAAAGTATTTTTGTTTATATCATTGATAATCCGAAAATTATCTGTACAACTTCATCCTTGAATGAAGTTTATGATCGCACATGTAGGATTATTAAACATGATTTTTTTAAATACTAGTTTCCAAAGTTTCTTTTTGTAAAGTAACAATATTATAAACATTCGATATGTTAAAAACATTAGTGATTGACTATTAATAACAGATAAAAGTTGTATAGGTAATTCTTGTAAACACTATATCGTGTTATATATTACTAATTAATTTGGATAATATTTTAATTAACTGTCATGAATTATTACACTTTTGTGCTACATAATTGTAACTCAGGAATTTTTTATCAATGTGGCTGTCTGATGTGCGATATCCATCACCACTACATTTACCATTGGTAGACTGGTTAACTAGCCGAATGACAGTGGCATGATGTCACTAAGGATAGGTTCAGCGCTGAAACATACACAATGACATAACAAAATACCGTCCATCACATTTATACCCCCCCACAATTGAGAAATTCTGCATCTGAACCTGATATCATGGGTGAGAGGTCTGGAAATTAGTACTGTCTCAGTAAATGTTGACAGAAGAAAAAAATGCTAAACTTTTTTACTTTATTCTTGTTTCAGATCTGATGACCGGGTTTTTTAGCACGTTGTTAATGAGCAAATTTACAGCTGATTGTAACTCTGAGTGCTCCAGTAAAAGACAGCTGGTTAGTATACTCGTAAAATTTAAGCACTACCTATTTTTTAAAGTGCTTTGTTAACACATCACTTAAATACAAAAAATATTTCTTTCATACCACTTGTAATAAAGAAAGTATTTGGAGCAGGATGTATTTCAAACGGTAGCGTGTCTGCATGTGAACTGGTCGGTCATCGGATCGATACTTCTCAGTGGACCTATTTGTAGTTCGGGCTATTTTCCATTCCAACCAGTGGTCCACAACTGGTTCATCAAAGGCCATGATATGTGCTTTCTTGTCTATGGGACCGTGCATATAAAAGACCCCTTGCTGCTTATCAGAAAGAGTAGCCTAGGTGGCAGCAGCAGGTTTCCTCTAAATACATATGTCTGAATGACCATATGATTGACATCCAATAGCCGATGATAAGATAAAAATCAATGT
>JAULBS010008962.1:0-11223 GCA_032355785.1 Symmetromphalus regularis | reverse complement strand
GGGAAATATGATAATTTAGGCACTCGTGTCGTAAACATCGTCTGTCATGGACACTCATATAATATCCTCTATTTATGTAACTGTAAATTTACCCCGTTTCACCTTTTGTGCACACCCACAAGTCAACATCCACAATGGATCCAATTTTATACTAATTATAACAATAATGCTACAAAGACTGGGTCAATAGATCAACATACAGCCAATTTGCAAGTTTCACTTATTAAAAAATGTTCACCTGTATTGCTGTAGTTTATAATAATTGCTGAAAACAGATATCTTTCTTAACGGACTATAATAAGCTGCTATACATAACAATGTCAAGGTCAGTAGCATATATGCGTAATGGTTCCAATTTAATTACAGCAAAAATAGTACAAAGACTTGGTCAATAAACCAACATACACCCAAGTTGCATGTTTCACTTGTAAAAAAATGGTCACCTGTATTGCTGTAGTTTATATTAAATATTGAAAACAGATCTCTTTCTTAACGGACTATATTAAGCAAAGATACTTAGATGGGTTAAGGTCAATAATGACGTCATACCATAACGAAACCCCGCAGAATACAGATTCAAATCAACATATCGGGTGACGTCAACTTCAGATCGCACACCTTTCCTTGTTTTGGTTTTGCACATTTTGAGATATCTTAAATTCTCGTTATAATATTCCTACTCGAATCCGTGGGACACCTGACAAATATAGTTCATAAATACCCTGGCAGCTTACTGCGCCATCTATACTAAAACATTTTTGGTGATATCATGCTTAAATATATTATCCAATCAGATCGCTCGTACTATAAGAATGTGATGAGGAACTGTCATGTTCCTGTAGAAAACATCCAAACACTTCGTGAAGTTGCTTTTTTACAGTGAAACTATCACTGAATATAAAGTGCCTGTTCTTGTTAGGTAACAATTCATTACAAAAACGGCAACTGTCATTATTTTGCATTTTTCTTATTACCTTTGAAACTGACGTTTCTGATTAAACGCTGTATTTCCGTTTATTTTTCCCTCACTTCCATGTTTCATTATTTACATCGATAAGGTGAAGGCCGATTCACTGAAAGCCGAATTGTGATTGGATGTTTTTCATGATACGAAGCATCCAATCCAAAAATGTTTTCTTGGCCCGAGTTTTTATGAACTATATTTGTCAGGGGTTCCACGGACACGAGTGACCCCTGACCTAGTGAAGTGTTCCTATGTCTGAATAGACATGAAGCTTTTTATGCACTACATTGTTGGTAATTCACTGATATAATGTTTTATTGGCTATATATTCATAGCGATGAAACTGCTGAGAAAGTTTGACACATTCGAATTTGTTTAAAAAAAACAATGTGACCGATTTGAGTGGACATATGCAAAATAGCAGACAGGTAGAGACGCACATGCACGTATTATCTTTATTCCCAGTAATTTCCTCTTGAATATTTCTCTTCTTTTAGACAAAGAAGATTTAGGGTTTAAGGATCATTAGTAGTATACCTGCGCAGGCATACTACTATCATTCCCAGTTATACGCTCAGAGGGAGGGTGGAGAGCGGAGTATCATGACCAGCGGACGAATTTTGATTGATCATTAAAATGTTGATTGACATTTTAGAGGCACTAAGGCAACAGTCCACCAAAATATATTAGTGTTAAAATACTCTGAATTTAAAAGCATACTCATTTACCAGTAGGCTACATAGCAAATTCCTATCAATTAATAGTCAGGGAGCCAGTGTAGTCCCGTGGAATTTTGTGATGAAAGCAAACGACCTAGTTAAGCATATATACTAAATGGTATTTCTTAAATGGCGCACATTATGTCTAAATAAATGTGAGAAATGGATTTCTCGACCTTATAAACCTATAATTATACATATTACAAAGTTAATTAGATAAAATCAACAATTATGGACTAATATTAGGTTTACCTCATTAAATATTCAAAATGGCGGCTATCAGAGCAATTTCTCAAAGTGCCATAAAAGTTTTTTTTGTAAGATATGATATACCCATGATATTTAAAGAGGTGGTTTCACCAAATTCCCACGGTACCTTTTTTACCGACACTGGCTCTATGACTATAAAGAACGTTACTGCCAGAAAAATAGTAATTCCATTATTAGGATATAGCCTAGCCAACTTTAATTTGCGTCAGACAGGAATTGGTGGATGTTGAAATATAGAGAATACTACAGTGGAGGATCTAGGGGCAGGGGCCTGGGCCCCCTTAATTTTGCGATTTAAAAAGAAAACATTTTAAATATTTGTTCTTAATGTTAAAG
Source organism: Symmetromphalus regularis (assembly GCA_032355785.1). Taxonomy (NCBI): domain Eukaryota; kingdom Metazoa; phylum Mollusca; class Gastropoda; order Neomphalida; family Neomphalidae; genus Symmetromphalus; species Symmetromphalus regularis. Next base: position 8,934 of record JAULBS010008962.1, on the reverse strand, counting down.
AATCAAAGGAATCGGCATCATATTATTGGGGTCACCTAAATGGATTTTCTGGATCCGCCACTTTACTACCAAAGCAGTTTACTGGTATACTTAAAATTGGGACCATGTTCATACGTAACTGTGAAAGAATATTTACAGTATGGTAACCCACCATTTTAATTTGAGTGTGCAATGTTATACTTTTTTTATATTCTGGAAATAATTTGTTCATTATGTTTGTAGGGATCGGTTAATTTATATTCTATTACTGACGTAAAAATAGCAAAATATGTCACTTGTAACTATCGTAGTGCACCTTTAAGGGTGCAAATTGTTTTCGCCAGTTTTTATTTCTGGTAAAGATTCAGGACTACGGCGCTCGTGGTAAAATGAGTCCCCAACTACCACTTTCAAAATCCGTCCTACGTTACTGAAAATATAATTACAAATCATTGCTTTCTCTGTGATTACACTTAGATGTCCCAATAGCCATTTGACTAGCATTAAATATTACTAATAAATTCTGTATGTGATAATTTATATAGGCCTATATACTTTGTTTCCATGATCATTTTATTTCTAAAAAAATACATCAAATTCAGTGGCTCTTGTCCAGATGCTCAATAGAGACATTTTTCCATTCAAAGGGCTTTTCCTTCAATTCTTATCCCCTAAATTGTAGACATAAATCAGTTTTCTCCTGCCGCCACCCCTCTCTTTTTTTTTACGCGGAGTTAAGTCATTAGTGTGTCAGGAGTTATCTACCTTGAAATGAGTCGTTCAGGGAAGGTAACTCGTGTTGAATAAGTATTGACTACATGTATTAGCAATCCTCATCAACTGGACTGCGTTTGAAGCTAACTCAGTTGAAACTACACTCATTACAAACTGTGTTTCTGGTATCAAGAGTTTTAGTAACTTATTTATTTTTGTTTTAAAATAATTGTTTATGAGGACTGCCACTTTGGTTCAGACCAGTGCCAGTGTGGGAGTGCGTGCGTTTGTGACGTTTGTGTGCATAAACATACAGGGAAGATGGGGGAGGGGAGAGTAGGGCAAGTGGGGTAATAGCCCCCCCCCCAAAAGTCGGAGAAAGTTTCTTATTTCAACGGAATTTTTTTTTGCTATTTTCTTTTAAAACCCATAAATTCGGGTAAAAATCTACATTCTCCCTCCCCACAAATGGGAACCCATATACCTATGTGTGTCTGTCTGTCTATATACATCTACAGGGTTTGGGTTACTGAAAAGTAGGTGACCTATTTTGGCCACTTATTTTGTCACTGAGCCTGAAAATATTTTTATTCAGCAAAAATAAATTTTTGCTGTATTTTTTTTATTAGTTGTTCTTAAAAAATTGAGGGCCTCACATATATTGAAGCTTTATTAGCCCATGAAAAAAGCTCAACCCCAAAACATACAGAAAACAACAGCATATGTTGAAATTGCAGTTTTCTGTTGTAAAGTGCGTCACAAGCACTGTACGTTTACAATTTAAAAATCATTTAATAACTACAACAGCGACAAAACAACAACAAAATGACAAAAAACAACAACCACAACAACAAACACCTTTCTTTGCTTTTTATTATATTTTTTAAATGTTAATATTCAAGAATAAATATAACGGTTATCGCTTATATTAAAGGTGCAGCAACATTTGCCGGCTTGAGAAAGTTCATCGCAGAACTGAGCAAAACACGCGTTTTGGCCTTCTTACACATTGCAAACCATGGTTTGGCATCAGCTGGCTGTGCCGGTAAAGGTAAATGATTTTAAATAGGCCTATTCAGCACAACTATTAACAAAGTATGGACTAAGCCAAATTGATGTTTCAGGCATTGATGCAGGATTTCTGAAAGTGGGGGGATGGGGGTTCCAAATGTGATAGGTGAATAGGACTGGAGAAAAATGGTTAATTTCCACGTCCTTCCACTCGGAAAATATGTATAAATATAAAAAAATTCTTTGAAAGGGGAGGTCCAGAGGCCGAGGGCCTCCCTCTGGATCCACAACTACGTTTTGTTTGCTAACAATTGTAGAGCTCAAACATGGTAACTACTATCACAGAAAACCAAAAAAAGAAAGTATGCATGTTGAAATATTTTTGTTTCAAGGAATGGTCAGTTATAATATTACTGCACACACACACATACACCTCCTAAATAGTGTGGTTAGCTAATCTAACAATTTCAGCTATGAATGTCATCTGATTTATGAAATAAATGACTGTTGATTACATGTATACTTTTTTTTTTTTGGTTGAGTACATATTGCTTATAGTCTTCAAGTTCAAGGAAATTTATTAAATTTGATGATGTGCATGAGTTTTGTTAGCCAATTTGAAACTTGCACAACACAATTTACCTATTCTTAACCCTTTTCTGACATTATCTCTTTAATAAGTTTTTGCATTTTTATTTTATTTATTTATATTTTTATTTATTTATTCATTTGTTTATTAATTTATTATAATTATTATTTTCCTTCTCAGTAGACCCATTTGCAGTTTGGGCTATTTTCCATTCCAACTAGTGGTCTACAACTGGTTGTGGAAAATGCATATAAAAGACCCCTTGCTGCTTATCTGAAAGAGTTGCGTATGTGGCAGCAGCAGGTTTCCTCTTAAGAAATATGTCAGAATGACCATATGTTTGACGTCCAAGAACCGATGATAAGATAAAAATCAATGTGCTGTAGAAGCATCGTTAAATAAAACAAACTTTACTTTTATTATTATTATTGTTGTCAGGCATGGATGCAGAATTTCTAAAAGGGGGGGTCCTAATGTGGATTTCTGAAAAGGGGGAGTCCATAAGTGATGAATGAATAGAAGTAGGTGAAAAAATAGTAAATTTTCATGTCTTTCCACATGTAAAAGGGTAAAAAAAAAAGATTTGAGTAAAGGATGGGTGTCCTGACCCCCTCTCCTGGATCCGTTAGTGGTTGTTATCCATGAATTAATTTTCTCTTGGCCTTTTGTTGTTGTTGTTCACAGTTCCTGGTGGTGAGATTGATTCTCTAGCCCAGGTAGATGTGGACCAGTGTGTTAATTGTATCAACGACAATCGAGACATGGTGGTCGGGGTAAAACTTCGACTGGCTAAGACAATATCTAACAATGGAGCTAACGAGGCCGAGGCATACAGGTAAACTGATTCAAATCTAGAAATGTTTTAACTCACTTGTGACAAACGAATGAATGGATGGATGGATGGATGGATGGACAGATGTACGGACGAATGAATGAACCAAAAAATTGATGAACAAACAAACGAATGAATGGAATTAATATTTCCTAAATAAATTTATAATGAATGAATGAATTTTTAGTACATGTCCTGTAAAATATTTTATATCAAATATATGAAGAGTAAAATATTCTGTATAAATTAAAATAATAGGATATATACTGTTGAGAGTATTACCTTTTTAGTTTTGGTCATAATATTATTAATAATAACAAAGTCTACATCTAATAAAAATAATATATATATATTTTTTTATTGGTATTTGTTGTTGATAGTTATTATTATAATTGTTATTATTATTATTATTTAGATATGAAATATGTTGAATGCTAATTACATTAAATTTAATAAGTATGCCCCTCATTTTTTTCACATTTCCTTCAGACGTTTCTATTAAATACAGAATTGTTGACATTTCTGGTTGATGAACATAATATAATTTATATACATTGATTTTAACATGTTAAGGTTTAATGGTGTACTAATATTTTAATATAAAGCTTTGTTTTTACAAGACGTGCCTTGGATGCTGCCGAAAAATGTGGAGTTCCTCTGATGGTTCACCATGCATTTTCCACAATTCCTGTTCACAAAACGGAGGGTGATTATCATTTATTAAAGGTGCATTACCATAATCGCAATACACACACACATACACACCCACACTCACGCATACACCTAAAAAACACACACACACAAAAGACTCCTTGCTGCTTATAGGAAAGAGTAGCGTATGTGGCGGCAGCAGTTTTCCTCTAAATACATATGTCAGAATGACCATATGATTGACGTCCAATAACCGATGATAAAATGTAAATCAATGTGTTCTAGAGGCATCGTTAAATAAAACAAACTTTACTTTTTTTTCCGTTGCAGTCATGGTAGATCTTACATTAACCAAATCATTGATTAATTTGAGTAATTCTTGTTAGCCAATGCCAAATGATTGGTAGGTCAAAAGATGTCATATATGCTGTTAGTCTTAGTTTGAAAACAAGTGATAGCTTTATTTAACAATAAAAGTAGTGGACCATTTGATAGAGGTATGTTTTGTTTATCCATCATACTAACCATTTACGTTCTGTAGAATTCAGTAATCTGAATAGCATAGCAATAAACTGAACTATAACAAAATGTAAACCTGAAAATCAGTTGTTGCATCAACTATATGTATTATAAACAATTATTACTGATTCTAGTGATGTACTGATACTAATTCTCATATTAAATGCTAATGATCAGAACTTCACCCAAAGATGCATGAAAAATACTGACCAGAAATTATCTTCTATATTCATTCAGAAATGAAATATTAAATACACTGAACTTTTTTTTTAGTTTGTTTTCCTTTTTATTTTTTGTGGCATTGTTTTTAGAGTGCATTAATTTGACCTTGTTTTGTTTGGTTGTGGTTTTTGTGTTTTCTTATGTTTTCAGTTTCCTACAGTGAGTAAAGAATTGTGTTTTAATTCTTTCACACCTTAAAAGGTAGCATTTCAAGAACAGGCAATGTCATCAGTTTTGAGTGTTTCATGGTTACGGGCAGTCACAGATTTGCATTTACATCCCTTTGACCATTATTGTCTGTACATTTTTAAATATCACTTCTTTTATTTTTTTCTGATTTATGTATTCAATATTTATACATATTTAATGAACTGTAAACTTATCAGCATAAAGTATCTTGTTCATACTGGTCAATGAACTTATCTTGTAATAGGACCATGTATAGTGGGTTGTTGTTTTGTTATTGAAAGCATAAAAAATTAATATTTAATGTGAAGAGAATGTTTGGTCATTCCAGACTAAATTCTGTGATTACATTTAATTGTTTTATTTCTGACTCTTAAGTAAAAAACATTAGCATTTTGGGCTATTTTCTGTTCCAACCAGTGCTCCACAAATGGTTCATCAAAGGCCATGGTATGTGCTGTCCTGTCTATGGGAAAGTGCATATAAAAGTCCCCATGCCACTTATCAGAAAAAGTAGCCTATGTTGCAGCAGCAGGTTTCCTCTAAATAAATATTTCAGAATGACCACATGATTAACGTCCAATAACCCATGAGAAGATAAAAATTAATGTGTTCTAGAAACATGGTTAAATAAAAAAAAACTTTACTAAGTAAAACATTATGATCCTTTTCCTAAGTAATATGTTAGTTGCCCAAATTATAAAATATTGCAACATAATCTGCTGTTAAAGACTTGTTTATCATTACAGTTATGCTTGGCATATCTATTTCGACTCTTGCAGTTCATTTCTTTAATACAGGTGGTGTACTCATATAACCAGCAAAAGCTAAAAGGCTATGATTACGGTATAATATTCTGTCTTTTATGAACTCTGAAACAGACCTCGCAAGTTAGACTCGTGGTTTTCAGCAAAATCTCATGTCTCATGGTAAGCCACGAAAATCTCGTGATTTTTCGAAAAACTCACAGTTTGTATCTTGCGATACAAATCCATTTAACAATTTCTGTTCTTGCTCAGTAAAGTTCTCGGCCAATCTGCCCAGAAATAACAAAGTGAACATAAACTATCGTCAACTGCATGTTTCAAATTGGTTTAAAGCTGTAACAAAGAACATTAAATGTTGTGTTATTAAACTCATGCTGTACTTTTATTGCCTTCTACACAAAAGAACGACCACTTCATTTTGTTTAGCAATTGATTAAATGTTTGAATAGGTTTTGGGCTTCGGTATCCAGGTTTCCAGTACATCAACTTTGAGAGGTATGCCTGAAACACGATTTAACAAACAAATGTATAAAGAAGAAAAAAAATGAGCTACTCGCACTTGCTGGTATTACTGAATGCCCCAAAGTGAGCTGCATCTAGTGCACAAAGGGTATAAGTAGGTTTCTGAAGCTATCCAACATTTATCTTGAAATCAAGATATTCCAATAAAACTTGTGTCTAAGTGAGAAACAGCTTTTGGCCCTTTTCTTCATTCATTACCTGGTAACCCAACTTACACCCATTTGGTTCTGAAGCAGCAAAATGTTTATTTCTGAACGGTTGATTCCTCCATTCAGAGTGACATAATAGGGTATTAACATACTTCTATTAGTTTAAACCCGTCCATGTGGTCATGATAGAAAATAGTTTATGGTATTATATTAAACAGCTTCTCAGCATGCATCTAGTTATTTCTGAATTGTCATGATATCTTCAAAGTGGTACATCAGTGTATTAACAGGCTCTTTATTTATAGTCATATCAGATTAGAATTGAGATAGTATAAATAAATATTTCTCCATGGTATAATTTTCTCTTATATCTGTTTCCCGATAACTTAACTTTGAATGTTTAACCATCCACAATTATCTGCTTAGTTTACACGAATAGCGTTGGCAAGTTGAAGGACGAACATTAGGACATCCATCTTGTGAAGAATTGAACATCTGGCTTTTTCTGAAGGTCATTCAACCATGCGATCAAAACTCTGGACTCGTTCCAACGAGCACCAGCTTTCATTCAACTGTGTTTCCTGCCGATTTATGTTCTCAGTGCTCTTGAAGCTTGTTTGGAAGGTCTCAGATGAGTGGCAAGCTACTTACATAAAAAAAAATCCCCATCCATCAACGCGAATTCCAGTTTAGACGTTTGCTTATTTTCTCTGTACCTATACATGTTCCATCCGATTGGCATCTCTGAGAAAATTGTACAGGCAAAATTTAAATTAGTTTCCCGTTTCCAATTTCCACCCATTAACGAGAATGTTCATTCATAGTTTCATATTATGCGTTGTTTGGAGTTTCTGTTCTAAAAAAACAAAACCCCTCTGTTAGAGCGATGATTTGTCTTATTACGCTTTTCCTTTAATACAATCATGCGTGTTAAAAGCGATAAATACTCTTATTATCCACACCACATCTTTGACACAACAACACTCCGACGGTCTGATGCTATCCTTGGTTTGTATACCCCAGCAATTATATTTTACGGGGGTTTATACATTTAAACGTGTTTAGTTTTTTTCTTCAGTGATAAGTAAACATTGATAAAAGCGACGAAGGTTTGGTGCCACATATTTGGATATAAGAGTTCTTTGTAAGTTGATGGTTAGTTTTCAGTAGAGCTAGCTACTCATGTACGAAGGTACAAGACTCTTTGTATGTAGCAGCTATTTTTGTTTGTTTTGAGTTCTAATTTAAACCTTATTCATAAATTAGGTGGTCTAGTCAGTTTTATCTGGCTCTTTCGACGAGTATACCGGAAATAAATTTAGCGGTGATACTATTCATTTCTGGTCCCATTCATTAGTTGTAGAACAGGGGTCTTATTCTCGAAATAGTGAATTTGATGTAAATCTTAAAGAGTGAAGAGCAATTCAGAAATACGCTTGATAAATTGGTCGTAAATGAGTATTTTCAGAAGGAATACAAATTAACACACACACAATCAACTTTCAAGTGTAGGTCAACATTTTTTTTTTTCTGGAACTACCAAATGTCTTTATATTCCCGAACATGTCCTCCATCAAAATGTTCATCTGAAAGGAATTTTAAAATTCTTCAAAATTCCAGAATTTCACCTTACATCATTTTCTCAAATGGAAAACCAAATCCCTAAATTAAATTAACAGTGTTTTCCCGATATATTTGTAGCACTAACACTAACCTCTGTCCTGGACAGAAAAAGGAAACTTTAGTTGTGTGCCCAGGACTGTTGCTTGGACCTTAATTGGATATAAGCTTGAAAATAAGTACAACCAACAACCAACCGAAAACACGTTACAACGTCTTTTAACTAGAGTCTATAACTTTAATGTAGTAGGGGATCCAGAGGAAGGTCCAGGAGACTGACCACATCCAATATATATATTATTTTTATTTTTTAAATTTTTTTTACTGTTTTACGTGAAAATTAACCATATCCCATAACATTTGAATCATCTCCCCATTTTTTTTTATCCTCCCCATTTTTTTTTTCATAAATCCTGCATTTGTGCCTATAATGTCATTAAAAATGCGCTGTTTCATTGATGACGATATCATAATCCAGACAAATAAATATTGTAATCATGGAAACATACATATTTTGCTTATTAATTTTGTCTTTAATTCAATCTAACAAAGAGTTATATGTTTCAGTTCCAAACGTCAGTTTGCTATTTTGATTTTGATTCATGGTTTTTCCTTCAGTTGACAGATCTAGATATCTACCACTAAAACTTCCTCTGCTGGAAACTGAAATCTCTCTTGCATCTTGCATATCACTCGTAAACTAGTCAACCTTCAATTACACGTGGGCCACACGACTTGCTTATATGCTGATTTAACATCTTGCATATCGTAAACTAGTCAACCTTCAATTACACGTGGTGCACACAACTTGCTTATATGCTGATTTAACATCTTGCATATCACTCGTTAACTAGTCAACCTTCAATTACACGTGGTGCACACGACTTGCTTATATGCTGATTTAACATGTTGCATATCACTCGTAAACTAGTCAACCTTCAATTACACGTGGGGCACACGACTTGCTTATATGCTGATTTAACATGTTGCATATCACTCGTAAACTAGTCAACCTTCAATTACACGTGGTGCACACGACTTGCTTATATGCTGATTTAACATCTTGCATATCACTCGTAAACTAGTCAACCTTCAGTTACACGTGGTGCACACGACTTGCTTATATGCTGATTTAACATCTTGCATATCACTCGTAAACTAGTCAACCTTCAG
>JAULBS010008951.1:0-11223 GCA_032355785.1 Symmetromphalus regularis | reverse complement strand
AGATGGTTTATCACCATTTCGCCTACAAAAAATTGCCATTACAGAATGCCCATAGCCCAATTCCAGAAATATGGGCTACGAGATGGTTTATCACCATTTCGCCTACAAAAAATTGCCATTACAGAATGCCCATAGCCCAATTCCAGAAATATGGGCTGGTGTCTGATGGCATACTTTATTGGGGTGTGACATTCTATGAGGGCAACTCCCAAGGGATTGGTACCGAGGTATTCTAGGGTGCAGCTGAGCAGCCATGACAATCTTGAACCCAAACAATTGCCTCTACAATATCCACACCCCTTGCCCAAGAGTTAACATTTCCTAAGATCATATGACTGGAATACGTAAGTGCATGGCCAAAGAGAAATGAAACATATTTGTTTCTATTAAAAATTATGCTTAAAATGTTAAAAAAACTAAACAACCAATAGGTGAGATGGCTGTAGGCGAAATAGTGTGACACACTCGCTTTTTATACTGCTTTACAATCAGCTTACCATGAAAAACAAATTATTCAACCCCTAAAAATTCTTATCTTCCCCTGAACCCAAACTTTTGTGGAAAAAAAAAAATTCTGTTTCACTTCTCATTTTTATTTTCATTTGACTGTGTCTTTAACACATGTTACTATTTAAACATTGATGGGCATATTGCATTAATTCATATACTTAAGCAAATGACAACACCATTAATTTACCTGGATTGTCTTTTGAGTCGTCAGCCTCTGTGGACTCTAGGAATTCATCGAGAACATGGCTGTCTTGTTCCAGGGTGATGTCACTAAGGCTGCTCACTTTGGGTATGGGAATGGTGGTGAAAGTCAATTCTAGGAAAATGAATGTTTAAAACCTGGTAAAGCATGTTAGCAGGTATTAAAGAAACTTCCAATTCATGTCATGAAATAAATTTTATTTGGTTGAGTTTTATCGAATCACAAATTAAGATTATTTCATGAGATAACAAAGTACATGCAATGGAACAGAGTTTGATATTCTATTTATTTCAGAATCAGTTTTAGTATTTCTTTCATCTCACTTGAGAAAAAGGTTATTCAAAACTATTAAGCAATTGTCATCATCCACATACAAACTGCTCAGTACTGGACACCAATGTTAACAATTACCCAGTAGCCATTTTATTACTCACAAACCAGCTTTCCTTAGGTTTTGCCTGGTAAATATTTCTCAATTTTATTACTATAATGTCATAGTAACTAGCCAAAATTTCTTGGAGAGCTCACAACTTGATGACAAACTAAATGCAATTGAACAGAGTTTGATATTCTATTTATCACTCGCAGCACAGTACTTGACACCAGTGTTAATAATTACCTAGTAGCTATTTTATTACCCACAAACTAGCTTTCCTTAGGTTGTGACTGGTAGATATTTCTCACGTAATGTCTTAGTCACTAGCCAACATTTCTTTGAGGGAAAATTTGATGAGAATCCTGGACTTAATTACCACAATTTTCTATAAATGAAGAGATCATATATATATACAACTGAACTATAAAAAGGATCTTCCAAAAAAATTGGAACATGTTGATGATCGGGCAATGTCTATTAGAAAATATAACACATAATGTCCAGATAATCATATATGTTTGTTACCATCAAATCCTGAATTAAGACCCCCAATGGCCAATGTTTATTTGTTTGTGCTTGGGGGGTCTTTAAACAAATATCACTAATTCTGAATTAGTCACAGCACATTGTAAAAACATCCATGGTTGAAAACATGGATTGTCTTCGATTCCTGTGTTACAAAGTTGCTTGAATCTGAAAGGATTCTTGAATTAGGTAAAAAATTAAGCCAGTCTTGGAGATCAAGTAACTAGCCTAAACCAGGGACATCAATCCTGGGGGGATGGGGGCGACTTATCTCCCTCACATTTTGATGGGGTGATGCCTATATAATTACCATCCCACACCCACCACTTTTTGTTTCGAAAAATTGAAACTGAAATGCTTAAATAATAATCGTTTCCAGTATTTCTCTTTATAATATCAATGTAACACTTAGCCAAATGATCTTAGCACAAATATACCAAAAACCACAAGGGGCCATTATAGTTTTAAGGTTTTAGCCAAGAAAAGCATTTCAAAAACCTTGGAGTTTCAAAAATAAATTAGGGGGCATGCATCCACATCTCTACCCCCACTTCCAGGAAGCCCTTCCAAATTCGTTCCTCCCCCACCTGCCCATTTCCAGGAAGCGATTGTAGCCCTTGGTCTAAACCAAGAGCTAATGGATTTGTTAGACCGTATACAATATAAATGAATATTCCTACTTTCCACACGTCCGTGTGTCTGATAGTAGTTTATATCTTCCGAGAAGGCTTCACTAAAGGCCTCCTCTCTCTCTTTCTGTCTGCTCATTCGCTGTCTGTCGTATGACTGCATTTTCTTGACATGGGTTTTAGCCAACTGAACTGAAATAAAAATAAGGAAATAATATTCACTGTTGATTTGTGTGAGTGGTTTGTGGAGCACACTTTTGTACCCATCTTTTTTCCCTGTTAATTAATCATGGTTTGTTAATGGAGTGGGTTGACATTTCATCTTTTATTATATTTGTGGCATCACTTTGTTTTTTTCTGTACCGATAACAGCCCTTGATAATATCACTTGTATATAAAATATTTAATATTGATTATAAGGTAATGATTCAAGACCCCATCCTTGATATTACTAAAATGTTTCTAGTGCAATTCAAAAACAAACACCTGCAACCCCCTCCAAAAGACAATAAGCCCTTGAAATTCAGACAATATTGAGACAGCACTTAATAACCATTGCTGAATCTATTTAAATAGACACTATAGTGGAATGTTTTTTTTTAAGCATAATACATAATATATTTATATTTCTGTTATACCTTTCAATTTTTCCACTTCATCTTTTCGTTTTTTCTTATAGTTGGCTAGCTGAGCAAGATGACTTTTCCGATCACGTTCCGTCCGTTCTTGTTCACACACATCCTCCAATCTCTCTAGCGCCTCCTCCACCTGTTTACATCTTTCCTCTACGTAACCTGACCATTTATTATCAAATTATTAAACCATAAGTTATATCAGGGCTCATTTTATCGACAGGAATTTTTGTATAATTCCCATAAATGAAAATTAAGGGAATCTTTGCATCACATTCCTTTAAAAAGAATCAAAGTTTTAGGCTGGTCATAATCTTAGACTGGGGGCATTTACCCATTTTCCCCCATTATAATCCTGCCTACATCTTCATTCAGGTCACTGACTACCACCTGAGAATGGACCATTGTGGTCTCTATTCCCATTTACTAAGAATTCACAGCATCATAGGTGTATGCAGTGAAGATTAAGATTTTATAGGCCCATGGGGTACAGGTATTGTAAAGGCTCTGTAATATTTTCAAAAGGAACAAACGCAAAAGAAAACTTTAATTTATTTTTATTAGGCTAAAGAGAGTCCTGGACTGCAATCCCTAAATTTGGCACTGGGTTTATGAGATGGCACTTAAAAGGTTGAGGTTGAATCGAATTTTCTCTCAAATGATTCAGGTTGTCCTGATTTCTACATACACAGCTAAAGTAACACAAAGTTAGAGAAGTAACATTTAATAAAGAAGAAAGCAATTAACTCACTGAGCAATAAAACTTACAGGATTAAATCTAAAAAAAAAACATTCTTGTGTAATGCAATGACCAACCTAGTGTGTTTGATATTTCTGATATCATACTGAGCACATTGGGTATTTCTTTAACTTCTGACTCAAGATGACCCACTGATTCTAAATGCCGATCCCAACGCACAAAAAGAAGTCCAATTTGGCAATCAACATTCTGAAACACAACAACAAAACAATGTATTTTTAATACTCAAAATATATTGAGTAAAAGAAATGACAATTAATGACCTTATGATCAGGACATATGAACAGCACAAAAGCAAGTGTAAATACTCTTCATCAGGCATGATGGAAAAATATAGTGGTTGTTAATTAGGAATGTGGTTATTTACTCAGCTGACTGTTCTGTTTAGTACAATCAATTTATAATTATGTAAAACTATGCTATCATGCTGTTATCAGTTTGGGCTTTAGACAAGGTAGGTTAGCCCAGTGTCATTTCACCGAAATAAAACCACTCACAGTACCAGCGTGCCATTTAAATATTGGGTAGTGGGGGCAAGACTAAATAGGGATGCCATCAGTCATTTGAAGGATGCCTACAACACACTCAATAAATGGATATTTTAGGGTGCCTATTGTTGCAAATAAATGGTGCCACAGATTACTGGGGGGAGGCAAATGCCCCCCTTGCCTCCCGCCGGCTGTGCTGGTCCTGAGTCATCATTAAAGTATCAGGATGTCACATTCCCTGATAATCAGTGCTGTAACAGAACAGTACAATGTCATGAATTCTGATCCCTGCAATGGTATACTATACCTCGGCTTGCTGTGCATTCTCAACAGTCGTATTCTGAAGTTCTCGCCATGTTCTTTGATAACTGAAAACAAAGACACTGTAAATGTTTATTTATATTTTATTTACTTAAGGGTCATTAACAATTCTCAACAGTTTCCTGTTTCTATAGTGTTGAAATTTACAGACCCCCTCCCTCATATACATAAAATGTTGATTTTAATATATTTTGTTCGATATTTTAATAATTTAAGTTTGTATTGTGGCCGTGATCCCTCCAACCCATCCTTCTGAATGTACAGTTTGAATGAATTAGAAATGTCCCCTAATCAAAACTGCCCCACTCCCAACTCCAATTTTTTTTATAACTCTCTAATAAATCAGAGTATACTTCTGCCACTCTGGATCTGCTCCAGACTAAGTTCAGATGCAGACATACTTGTTCAAGAGATCAGCTCCTGCATCAAGGTTAACACCATCTGTGTGCAGTCGTCGCAGCATTCCATGATGAGGCTGTGTTTCCAGTGATGTTAATGCCTTCAGTCTGCAATAATCAAGTATTTTTTTATCAGTTCACAAGATTCAGGGACAGATGAAAGGAACTCTGGTGAAATTTAGACAATGTTGTAACGACACTTAATTGCTGGCACTAAATCCTTTAAACGTAATACTGCAATGGCAATTTCAATTAAATGCGATGGTTGTAATATGATGCAAACCAATTTTACAGTAGTGACGGTAGTATTTACAACAGTGTTAGTGATTGTTACTGGAAATTTTGAGGGCTGGGTAGGAAAAGGATCCAAAGACATTTTTAATATTTTAAGGAGTTCCAAAGTTAACTACATCCATATTACAATGGAAAACAAAATTGCTGGACAAAGTGGAGGGGGGATCATGACTATTGTGACCCCCACCATCTAAATCACAATTAAAACTACGTCCAATGTTCTTATATCGGTAGAGATAATTTGTGCAAAAACAACTAACTCACCTCACTAGATTCTAGATATGTTATTTATACATTATAAAAGATTGGACAGATGCATACATACATGTATGTACTTGCAGCACATGCCAGACTTTTGTTAAAGCAAAATTTTCCACTAAAATGTGTATAGCAAACAAAAAGTACTAAATAGAAGCATGTTTTTTTGTTTTTGCTCTAAAAGAAAACCATTCCTGCAAAAACAGGCATGTCAAATAACAAATTGGTAAACGGATTTATCAAAGAAATGGCCAAATTTTAATTTATCATATTTAGTACTGTGTTTTTACGAATTAAATGCTTATCTGTAAAGCAAACAGGCAAAATGAAGCTTGAGAAATACCAATGCCAATGTCCGAGTTATGTCTTATGATCACTTTTTCTTAAATATTCAAAATATTAATTAAATTCACCCATCATACAAGTCTTGCTGTACATTTTTAAATGACCCCTTGATACTTTCAAAAACATTCATGCTGTATAACTTTACTACTACTAAACAAAACAAAATAATTAGATAAATATCAACAAATAGTGAACCAGGAAATAACAAAATAAACTTTTAACGCCATCTTGTTCATGAAAGCACATGACAAGCACGTGACTTTGTTTTCTCTATTGATTTTCTTCCACGAATTTTGTCATTTTTTAAAGACAAAAAATAAAGTTTTATTTTTATCTTTATATCATTGGCTATTGGACGTCAATCATATGATCATTCTGCTGCCACATAGGCTACTCTTTCCGATAAACAGCACTTGAGCTACTTCCTGCTTCTAATTATGAAGACAAAATAACACAAGATTTTTTTTCTTAAAAAGCGCACCGATTGAATGAAATTACTTTTCTATGAGTTATTGGAAAATTGTACTTGTATTATAAAATATGGGTAATTTTTTTTCAAAAATGTTTATTAAATATTTTAGTGAAAAGGAAAATACATGCAATTCACGTTAGCGTAGAGTATTAGTCAAAAAAATTTATAATAAGAACGTATGCAATCATTGCTAGACATTCAAGAAAAAAAAAATTGATTAATGTAAATCAAATTATATCCAATCGGGATTTTTTTCTTAAATAATCCATATGCCTGATTGAAAATCCCGGGAATAAAAATATAAACTGTATTAATTAGCATTATCGTTTGTCTTTTATAGATCACGGCACATTTAGCGGTTTCCCAACATATTACCTTTATTAAAATAAAGATAGTATGAAACAGACTATACTATTCAAATGTGATAATACAGTGAAGCCTATTTAATTTCATATAGGTTTTGTTTCATTAAATATAAACATATAGAACGCAGATAATATAATTTTCAGATTTTTATTCCAGGGATTTTCATAAATGACATTTAATAAACAAAACAAAATGGTTAGGTATAATTTTGTTTAGTACTTTAAGAGACAAATCCTTAAACTGTGCAAACAAATTTGTGTTCAGGCTAAATATAAAATGTGACCCAGTTTGATCTAACATTTAAACATAACTCATAATAGCATAATTTAACATCGTTATTTTGGTAATAATTTATTTACAGTTGTTTATGACATATAACTGTAAAAATAGTCAAATGTGGTAGTTATAACTTTGAGTGTACCTTTAAAACCGAAGGATTGTTTAATTTGATGACGTTCTTTTATTATGTTTATGACGTCATGTTATTGTTATCCTACAAAAACAAAAGTAATTACAGGTAAAGAAATTTATTTATAATTTATTATAATGTAAAACCTTTCAGCCATCTTCGGTAGGTGGCACCACTATAGATACGATCCGAGATATTTCACAGAAATAAATTTTAAAAACGTCATTTTAAAAGGTTCCTTTTAATCTGATCTTTTCTGTATTTTAATCAATTCCATTCCATAAAATATAATGTCATTGATATAAAATACAGTCCAATAATAATTTAAAGGAAATGTTTTTATACCCCTTTCCCCATTACCATATTACGTTACATACGATCAATCGTTTTCAGTATGACGTCAAAATACATTAAAGGCATAGTCTAACTATTGATTAAGAATGAAACTTATATGCATTTGTTTTACTAAATTTCGTTATCATGTCACGCAAGACATTTTATACGTCACAGTTTCAACGGAATAAATTTTTTCCGATTTATTTGTCCGTGAGCATAATTCATTATTATTTTAAAAATATTGATAATAAGCGAGATGCGGTTGTTATGTAAGTAGTTGTATGAAGTATTTCTATGGATAAATTAAATCTTTATATTTAAAATTAATTCTTTGTTTGGAAATAAATTAGGTCAGGGGTCCATGGGAGTATGTGTTTAATTTGATTCAACAAAGATAATGTGCATGTTTTTAAGTTTTCCATATATCTACTTTATTATCATGGCAGCCAGAAACTTTGATTACCAGTAATTTATTACTATATAAAATATTTACTACCTCGAAAACCACAACTAAACACATCATTCAAATATAATGATCTCCTATTATGAGTAAAATACAGGAAATATGTCCTAATTAAATTAAATTTAATTAACTAATTAATTTACAGTGAAAGTGAAAAGTAACACATTAAGGATTTATGAATGTTATAGTATATTTTGTATTGCTTTGTGTAGCTGCTATTCTGAAAAAAATCACTACTAAAAAGAAAAACAATCATAAAGGAATTGAGATATAAATTGTGCTTTTGGTGTTACACTTAAAACTCCTAGTACAAGTTTATTTAAATTCACAGAAAAAAACAAAAAAAACAACATTTTTGTTACTTCCAAAATGTCACCATTTTCTCACTAAGATAAACCAAATGAATTACACAATAAAGAAAACCAAAAACAAACATCTAAATAAAAACAGAAGATCATACACAAACTAACACTGCCTAGGTGTAAAATAAAATTACACAGAAAAAACTAAATCAATAGATTTGTGTTATTTTGGCAATCTTTATACACATTACTATGTATCAGTATGTTATGACAAACTCATGCTCATCCAGTGTAGAAGACATTATTCCAACAGTACTATCAGGTATCTGTCAAAAAGGGTGAACTGGAGGGTCAATTGTCGTCCTGAGCACTACAAATCATGCACTGGTAACATGAAGTACACAAAATAGCACACTACCTATCAATACTCTGAATGCATGTTATTTGGAACTGCTGCCAGCAATGGAGCTATCGTTATAGTGCATTACAGTCAAGTCTGTGATTCTACATCAGATGTCAAACATTAAGACTTTCTAACAGTTATATTAGGTTAATGAACTACCAATTCTCAAACTTATTCATTTTATGTGTGGGTTTCTGTAACTATGACATCAGATTCTTGGATAGGTGCCATCCATTTAATTTTTGTGGAATTTATTTACAATATAAACATTCACAAAAAATGGCAAATAACCAACTAATAAGAAAAATCTGACATTATAACCAATATTAAACTAATTAATACAAGTGTTAAAAACATGACATTCACAATAATTAGGTCATATACATGTATATAAAGTATATTAATTACCATACATGTCATCCAATAATTGCATACAATAATAACAAGCAAACAAGGTAAAACATAAAAATATAACATATTCAAGGACACAAATGAAGAAATAACAATCCCATTGCAGTATGACAAATATACTTGAAAACTCAAAAATAAACCCATGCAGACATGGATGGATAAACAGAAGTCCAACTAAACATTACAGATTAAGTTTCAGTAAGAAGAAAGACGAACATTGATTAAATATTGCATCTAAATAGAAAAACGTATTTTATTGTGAACACATGTTGAGGCCACATTCTTGGCTTATGAGAAACATATTCTGTGGATGAAGCTGCTGCACACTCACTAGATTAAAGCAAATCACTCACTAATTAGTCAATCCTTTTACAGCTTCTGTTATTATTATGAGAATAAAACACCACATAGGATACTCTTTCTGATTAGAAGCAAGGTATCTTTTACAAGATAATTACCACAAATGTTTATGTCAAGGTTAAATGGGTAGGTGTGTCACTTACAACGATCGTTGGTCCATAACTGGTTTATTAAAGGTCATAGTATGTGCTCTCATGATTGTGGGAAAATTATTATAAAAGAGTAGCCTATGTGGTGGTAACAGGTTTCTTCTCAAGACCACAAGATGCAAAAGATAAATTGTCTGACACCTAATAGCCGGTGAATAAATAATATGCCAGGGCATTATTAAACAACCAATCCTTTCCTTTCCTTTTCTTAATGAATACATTTCAATCAATCCTGTAAGAAACTATTTGACTGTTACACTTTAATATACATTTTGTTACACAATTATTTAATTTTGCTATAGAAATAAAGACATGTAAGCCAAGCATTTTTTGTTTTAATTATACATGCTGAATGTATAGGACATTATTCCTTTTAAATTTCATGACAGTTAACAGACTAATGACAATTTAGTAAGAATTGTTTATGTCAAACAATAACATCAAACAATTCAACAGAATTAAACTATTTTTGAAAGTAAAATAACATGGGGGTTGTGGTATTTAATTAAGGTGATGTTTATTATTATATTCGTCCAAAAGTGATGAGTGAATAGGAATAGGTGAAAAACCAAAGAAAAAACCTGAAAAAAAAAACATTTAAAAAAAAATCATTACTTGCCTAGGTTGGTTGGTTGTATTTATTTTCGTGCTTATATCCAATTAAGCACACTGTCTTGGGCACACAACTCATCTTCCTGTGCTGTTTGTCCAGGACAGAGGTTAGTGTTAGTAGGAGACACGAAACCCGCTGCTTTTTCTATAAACACCAAGGGATCTTTTATATGCACTATCCCATGACAGAATAGCACATACATAAATTGTTAAACCAGTTGTGGACCACTGGTCGGTGTAAGTGGTATACACCTACCCACTGAGCCTTGCGGAGCACTCACTCTGGGTTGGAGCCAATACTGAGATTAAAAACCAGTAATGAATCCAGAGGGGGAGGGGTCCAGGGGGTCCGGAGTACTCCCCCTTATGTATATATATATCTAAATAAAATTTTTTTTTTTTTTTTTTACCTTTATTTTCCGAGTGGAAGAAAGAATAAGTATTAACAATTTTTCCTCAGTCCTATTCAAACATCAAATTTGGACCCCCCTTTTCAGAAATCCTGCATCCGCGCCTGAAAACCCCATGCCTCGACTAAGATTTGATCCCAGTATCTAATGCCAGTAGTTTTAACAGAACCATATTCGTTTCGACATTACTCTCCGTCAGAAACTTCTATTCTAACTGCTTACTGCTGGCCGAGAGTTAGATCCATGTACTTTTAGTCTTCGTGTTAATTGACTTTGTTCGCGTTATTTCGTACTAAATGGTAATTAGCTTTTCAGCGCTGTATCGATTTCTCCTCAATCTTGACAACACTTTTTTATTTTCTCCCAGAACGTAACACATCACTGCCCTCGCCCCTAACCCGCCTTGCCCTTGGTCATTATCTGGAACATCTTCATAAAGTGGATAATTTCATGTAGACATTTACAGGCTTTTAATTGTAGGGTAGATTAGTGTAAGTTAAGATAATTTATAGTTGGGTAAAGTTGGTACCGTCTGGTAGTGTAGTGTGTGTATTGAATTGTATTGTATTGTACTGTAGTATATTATATTATAGTGTATTGAATTGTAGTGTGTATTGTATTGTACTGTATTATATTATAGTGTATTGAATTGTAGTGTGTATTGTATTATAGTGTAGTGTATTATATTATAGTGTATTGAATTGTAGTGTGTATTGTATTGTATTGTATTATATTATAGTGTATTGAATTGTAGTGTGTATTATAGTGTATTATATCATAGTGTATTGAATT
>JAULBS010008950.1:0-25681 GCA_032355785.1 Symmetromphalus regularis | reverse complement strand
CCTTTTCACGAATTTTTTTTTTTTTTTTTTTTTACCATTTTCTAAGTGGAAGGACATGAAAATTAACAATTTTTTCCCCATTTCACTTTTGGACTCCCCCTTTTCAGAAATCCACAACAGAACCCCCCTTTCCGAATTCTTGCATACGCGCCTGTCTCTGTGAGAAAGTGCAAATAAAAGATCCCTTACTGCTAATGAAAACATGTATTGGGTTTTATTTGAAGATTACATGTTAGAATTACTAAATTACTACATGTTAGAATTAATAAATGTTTGACATCCGATGATTAGTAAATCAATGTGGTGTACTAGTGTTGTGAAACAAAACAATTAATAGTAAATCAACTTGTTTAAACAATCGAAAAATGTTTTTTCATCTCTCTCTAATTCTCTCTCTCTCTCTGTATCTCTCTCTCTCTATCTGTCTGTTTATCTCTTTCTGTTTCTCTCTCTCTCTGTGTTTCTCAGTCTCTCTGTGTCTGTGTCTCTCTCTCTATTTCTCTCTCTCTCTATCTCTGTCTGTTTCTCTCTTTCTGTTTCTCTCTATCTCTGTGTTTCTCAGTCTCTCTGTGTCTCTCTCTCTATTTCTCTCTCTCTATCTGTCTGTTTCTTTCTTTCCGTTTCTCTCTCTCTGTATTTCTCTCTCTATCTCTGTGTTTCTCAGTCTCTCTGTGTCTGTGTCTCTCTGTATCTCTCTCTCTGTTTCTCTCTCTCCATCTGTTTCTCTCTTTCTGTTTCTCTCTTTCTGTTTCTCTCTGCCTCTGTGTTTCTCTCGTTGGTTGTCGGATCGATCCTTCTCAGTGGACCTATTTGCAGTTTGAGCTATTTTCTGTTCCAGCCAGTGGTCCACAACTGGTTTATCAAAGGCTGTGGTATGTGCTATCCTGTCTGTGGGATGGTGCATATAAAAGATTCCTTGCTGCTTATCGGAAGGAGTAGCCTATGTGGCAGCAGTGGGTTTCCTCTAAAGACATATATCAGAATGACCATATGTATGACGTCCAATAGCCGATGATCAGATAAAAATCAATGTGCTCTAGAGGCGTCGTTAAATAAAACAAACTTTACTTTTTTCCTTTTTATGTTATGAATATAGGAACAAATGTTTATTATGTACTTATCTAACTAAAGGTTTTTAATTTATTTTATTTATTTATACTTATTCTTAAAATTATTTTTAGCATCAAATTAACTGTCCATCACTTAAGATACATCCAACTTGACAATAGTGCTGAACAGTGTACAGTACAAATGGTTTGACTGTCTCACTTGAATTGCCAATTTAATAAAAACAGTATAACTCTGTAAGACAGTATACACAAGTTGTGAAAGTCTCAATTGATATGACAGACTGGGGAACTCACCTGGACAGTATTTGTGCAGTAGATATATTACTATGTGCAGTGATTGTCTCTATAAATATAAGAGTATTAAGTACTAAGTTCCATTATTATTGTCAGTATATACAGTAGACGGGTTGTTGTGACTAGCACATTAACAGAAGAGCTACAATGTGTCTTTTAAGTAGTCAAGTCGCAGGTGCGAATATTTCTTTTCTATGCATGCACAAAGTAAGCTTAAGCCATTGGTAGTTGATGAATAGATTGCGGAACATAGCCGCCGGTGCAGATTTGTAAATCATGCCACGAATTTGAACTTCGTTGCAAAATTCAAACAGTAAAACTACTATTCTGTTCAAAACCTTATTACATTGCATTAAGACAGATGGAACGTGGATATGACATGATGAATTTAATTAAATCCATGAGTATAACTATGTAAATGTATGACGAGGAAGTATTTAAACAAGCTGTATATGTCTTTAAAAGAATGTTAGAAGGTTGTCAAAAATATTCATGCATTTGGGTATTTAATAGTGGAAAGGGTGTTTCAGTTTGTCACGACTACCTTATAAAGAAACAAAGACAAACTAATAACGAAGGGGTGAGTGCAACCAACCAACCTGGGCCTCCTTTGGATCTGTCTATGAACAATAAGGAGATTTGTTAAACTGATTTCATCACGGATTAAAATCATGTCCAATTCAGTACCTTATTTTCACCTTATACATTAACAAACTGTTTCATGATTTTGATTAAAACAGCAAATTTTACCAACAAACTCCTGTGCTTATTACAATTGTAGCATATCTTTTGCAAAGAAGATGAACAATCACCTTTTTTTTATAGATTTTTTTTTTTAATCAGAGCATGCCAACAGGTGCACTGCGTTTACGGAATTGTTTTTCGTTAATACTAGTTTATTAATTTCCCCAGAAAAACTGAAATATTATCATGTTCAGCTATTTAGATCCATAGAGCTCATATTTTAAAAAGGTTTAATAAGCTGCTTGATATTAAAAACATTAATAAAACAATTTCAGAAGCAGTGAAATAGTTCCTTTATTAAAGTCAGTATAATTAAATATGTTAAGCTACACTTTATTGTATTACTTATAGTGATATTATAGATTGTACAATTGTACAATAATTTATTATCTTTTAGTATTAAACCACACAAATACAACCACACTCTTGGAAAAAAATATATTTTCTGTTGTCATGAGGTCTCTCAACATTTTTTTTACAGCTTTTATTAAGATTGGCACTTCAGCCATTTTGAATTTCAAAATTATTTCCGAAGACAAAACACGCTCCAGGAAAAACATCGTTAATGGATTGACAAGTATTAATACATAATTGCATATTATAGATCTTCCCAAACACGTTTGTAATGATGACGACTACTTTAAATATTGTGCTAATGGTTATATAATGTTTGTACATTTAGTATAATTCAAAATGCCAAGCATAAATAATTTGCAATAACACACGTATCAACCTGTTTTACACCAAATTGTATCCACTTCAGAAATATCAATGGAATGTTTAGCTACAGCTCCACAATTTATATATCAAAGGTTGTGGTTTGTGCTGTCCTGTATAAGAAAGTGCATAGAAAAGACACCTTTATGCTAATCAAATAACAGTACCATTTAACAGCACCATACAGCAGACTTTGATTTACAGTATAGATCACCAATAGGAACGGAACATAACTCTCTGCGTTAGTAAAGGGATCGATCCGACAACCCCCGGCACTTAAAAGCGACTACACACCTGACTGAAGTAGGTTAACCAGGTAACAATTGCTCTGGCTCGTTAGTCTAATTCACCTGTACGGCCCAGACAATTTGTAATCAATAAATGACTAGATATATTCCATCAGGTGAGCGCGGCGGCCAATTATTGTCAGGCGAACAATGATGCTTCTTGTTGCTATGCGACGCGATGCCAATCCACTTATTTTGAACTAGGATTGACTGAAGTTAAAAGCAATTCTTGATGAATGCGTACCAGTTAAAAGCAAGGATATTATCTGCAACACGCTAGTCTTTTATAAAATAAAATCCTTGTTGAAATGTTTATTATAAAGACGTAAAAGATGAAGAGTAATTACAAAAGCTAGTTTTCATTTGTCGATTATCGATATCACTACACAAGAGAACATCCAAGAGGTATACAAAAATCCTGAAATT
The DNA here is from genome assembly GCA_032355785.1 of Symmetromphalus regularis. Lineage (NCBI taxonomy): Eukaryota > Metazoa > Mollusca > Gastropoda > Neomphalida > Neomphalidae > Symmetromphalus > Symmetromphalus regularis. The sequence continues at coordinate 22,143 of JAULBS010008950.1, read as the reverse complement.
AAGAAAATATCCACGGCAAAATAAATGCTGTGGAGAAATAATATCCACGGCAATTTTATACTTTATTTTTAATAATAAGAAAAAATACATCTTGAAAAAAAGAAAAAAGATTTAGACCGCAGCAAAATAATTGCATTCTCCACGGCATTGCTGACTGTCGCAGGCAATTTCAGGGGTTGAATTACAATATATTAATTTTAAAGCTTTGAAAAAGAAAGAAAGAGAAACCAGCAGCTATGTCATATATACTACAGAAATGGTGGCTGAAATCTTTAGGAATCCATGCTGTTCTGTAATTGTCTTTTGTATTTAAAAACTGTTAAATTCTTTAATTTTCAACATTTATATTTAATATTCATGAACGTATTAAGTCGATTAAAACCTTTTTTTTACTAGATATTGTTCTCAAAGCGGGAAAAACATCACGTTCCGAGCAATTAGTTAAACTCATTCAAGAATGCAAATGTATTTTATCTTCAAACAAACCCATAAATATAGTATGAACAATAGATCTGCAACAGGCATCAACTATTAGCACAAAGAATTATGATTTCCAACTAGCAATACAATACTCTGGAATAACTAACCCTTTGTTTTGATAGTCATCTGGCAATTCTAGCTTTCTGAAAGTAGGATTCATTTGTTAAAAAAATCACATAGAATACATCAAAATACATAATACTTTGCTTTCACGAACCTCGGGCAATTTTACAGTTCTACAAGCAGGATTCATTTGTTGAAAGAAATAGCCCAGAATTACCGAGATAAATAATTCTAATCCACGAGTCGCTCAGTGAGTGGCAGATGTTATCGAGACACGCAGATTAATGGCGGTGTTACGGGTAAAGATGTATCTGCACACTTGAGACGCGTGATACCCTAGAGCAGAAACCCTTATTGTCGTAATTTGACGGAGAGTAGTAGTCATGGCACGACCGAAGATCACTATGTATCAGTTTTGATAGATGTTAAAATTTAAACGTTGTTACAACACAAATACGCACTCAGAAATGTAATAAAGCAATACTAAAATATGACACATAATACAAACGAATTCTGAAAGGGCGTTATACATGATTTGTGAGTGTGTATAATTATATAGATGTATAGAATGTGTAGTTTTATTTGTAGGCATATGAACACGAGTGCCTGAATGTTCGTAGAAGAGCGCGCGCGCGTGCCTGCGTGCGTGCGTGAGTGCGTGTGTGTGTGCATGCATGTGTGTGTATTGTCAAACTACTAGGCAACATGACTTGGATTATAAATGCGATAATAAAACTGACAGACTGGAATTTGCAAAATGTTCTATAATTAAGTTATTTATGAGCAACATGTAAGAAACAAAAATAATGACTGTCAAACAAACTTTACTTCAATCTCAACTCTTTCCTCCATCACGAACAAGTGTCAAATATGAAATCAGTGTTATTTTAGGACTATAAACATTAATACGTGTAAGTGCACATAGTATTACTAAACTGTATCTCCATGTATGTACAGATGAATAGAAATATATATGTAAGATGTTTTAATATTTTTTAAATAAATTATCCTAGGGCAAATAGTGCACCCTGCATCATCGCTGTATAAATACGTAGATACTGAATTATTTAAATTTACCAAGTATTTTCTTATACAAAAAACTAATAATAAAAATAAATAAATAATAATAAACTTCAAAAAATTATAATAAATAAACCCCACAATCTTACCCCCAAAAAATTAAAAAACAACAACAACACTATAATAATAAAATTGGTAAACGTATAGAGTTACTTCCGTTGTTTCATATAATATTTATTAAAAAAGCAACCAATCCTTTAAAAAATGTAATGACGTTAATCAAAACACATAGCTTGTTGATAATACTGAATTATTTAAATTGACCAAAGATAAATAAATAATAATAATAAACTACACAAAGAATAATATATATATATATATATTGCACCGCGAAACAAACGTCACTTTAGTTTTAATTGGTTTTATTTTTTGTTCTATGATAGAAATATAACTGATTGAATTGTAAGCATTTCTGAGTGATACGCTTGAATAAGAACACCATTTTGATACCATTTACAATCGCTTCCATCCACGTTAATGTCTCATTAGACAGCGGATCAGAATATATTTCTATGACAGTACAGTGAATCCTTAAAACAAGATGATACAAGTCTTTATCGTATTAAGAAGGCTCAAGATTCGGTTACAAACTAAGGTTAAAAAGGTTCACCTCATAAACATGGTCACCTAAAAGTGGCGACAAAAAGTCAATAAGATAAACGAATTGAGACATTATTAACAGTTATAACGACTCAGTTACCTCTCCACTTACCACCAGCCTGTCAGGTGGGAGACAAACTTGCGTCAAATGAAGGGCTACTAAACATTAATACTTGCTATAACTGTAATAGTATCTAAATTCATCTTCATATGATCTGTTTGTGATGCGTATGAATACAAAATGGAGGATTAACTTGGAGATACTTTCATATTCTTATCTGAACATCTCGCCGTGAAAAATTCGCAAATCCCCAGAGCTTTTATCTCATGTTAGATTTGATTGATTGAAAATATTTCAAAAGTCACGCCTTAATTCAGTTTGATTGAATGAAAATATATTTTTAAGCCACTCCCTTATTCGATTTGATTGAAGTAATATAAGAATCTCCTTTTATAAATTGCACTAATTAAATACAATTATTTTATTGCATAAATATACCAAAATCTGACATTGATATTTCATTTTTTTTATCGGAATTAACTTAGGAAGAACATTTTAGTTCTCAACCTAATTTAAAATTTAAATAAAATAAAAACATGTACTGATATTTACCATAATCCTGATTGTACGTATATGCTGTGATATTGATTATTATCTGTATGTTTTTAGATTACGTGTTACAATACTAGTATATACTGTGGTTTGCCTTGTTTTTTTAGTTACACAATACCTGCCAATATATACATACATCATTAAGCTGGTGTTAACTATAGTTATAAGTTCACGTAAAACATTATATAAATAAAGATTCCAATCGTATAAGAAGCTTAAGCTTAAGATCGAACTGTAGTTTTCATGGTTAAATAAGGTGATTTATGAACATAATGTTAAGTAGTTCTATAAAATTGTTAATGGTTTTCTATGCTTGTAAATTTAGTCTAGACTATAAATACAAACAGTCTGAGATTTAAGCCCGCCTTACGTTCAGTACAGGCTAGACTTCGCGGGTACTACCCAACCATTCCACTGATCCCAAACCATATTCATTGGATTTAACACGAAGCGCAAACACAAGTCTAGCAAGCGACCGCTAGATATTTGGTCATGAACGCAGTCTCTATTCAATTCCAATATTATGTTCCAGTCTATGTTTAAGTTTAAATCATACGTCTAGCCTAATGAGCCTCGGTGCTCCAGCGGTAGAATGTCGGATTCTCAAGCTGATGACTGTGGTTCAAAACCCGTTGGAGGCTGGCTCACACTTTAAAACATGTCAAAATAACCAAATGTTTGACATCCAGTAGCCGATGATTAATAAATCAATGTGCTCTAGTGGTGCCCTAAAAAAAAAGAGAAGAAAAAAAAACCGCAGTCAAACAAAAATGTCTAGACTCAGAACTGGTTCTCGTCTACCATGTCTTAACCCATTTTTTAAACATTCATTAAAATTGGTTAGAGAAAACCATTTGCCAATTTACTAATATCCTTGTCACTTCGATATGAAATACATATTTTTATGTCATGAGCATATATATATATTTAGTACACACATAACATGTTTAAGTCTAAAACTAAATAAATGTCCTGTTCATTATTTAGGATTTTGCTAATTTTACCTTTAAATTTTATTCAATACTTCATTCAAAGAGGGCCAATCCATCTTAGAGGATATTTGATTTCCAGCGATTTCTAAATTTAAAGCCACAAAGTCGTACCAATATACAAAAAAAAATTCTTTACAATTATATTATATGTAGTATATCATTTATATCATTTTCTTTCTGTCAGGTTTATTTTCAAAATACATTTCTACATTCCAAATATATCATACCTTCATACAAGCGACATCATGTTCAGTTTACAATCCACTAATTAAGTATATCTATAAGTTTGACTTTGTTCTTTTTTTAAATTTCGTTCTTCTATATCGATAGTTGCTCGATATTATTAACATATCACAACTGTTATTAAACTGACCTGTGTTTAAGACGATAACATTAGATCAGTTAAAAACATTTTTTAGAAATCAATCTGTCTGACTACCCTTATTTTTTTTCTCGACAGAACTTCTACAATTTCGTTATTTCGCCGCCGTATTAACGTATTATTAGTGTCATTAAACTAATCCGTGTTTAAACTGATAACATTAGGTCAGCTATTAATTTTGTTTTTAGAAAAAAAAACCCAAACAGAAATCATTCTTTCTGCCTTTCCTTTAATTTGATTATTTGTATCTCTTTGTCTTCTACAGTTTCTTTATATCGTTGACCATATTATCATATCATTACTGTTGTTAGACTGACCTATGTTTAAACCGATAACATAAGGTCAGAGTTTTTAAAAACTATTTTAGAAATCTATCTTTCAGCCCACCCTCATTTTGATATTATTTAAGGCATATCTTCTATAGTTTTGCTATTTCTTTGACATTATTAACGTATCATTACTGATATTAGATTGACCTGTGATTAAGCCAATGACACGAGGCCAGAGTTAAAAAGAAACTTTATATCAACTCTTTATGTACTCTTTATGAAGCCGTGGGGAAATTAGACAATGAAGTCATTGCGTGTGTTCCTACGTTTTGAGCAGACCACACGTGAGCTCGCATACATTATGTACAACAGGATGCATTATAACAAACCAATTCTCACAGGCCACTATACTAACATAGGTGGCAATAATTGCTTGAAACTACCTTTTAATCATCATATAGACGATAAATATAAATACTGCAACATTTCATGTATAAAGCAAATTGAACAAAATAGGTTAGCCTGCTGGTGTTTGATATAACAGGAAGCGTCCATGACTGTCCTAATTCCGCATACAATTTGGCACGCTAATTTTACATATCCCTCATAAATGTTTCAAGAACAGAGGTACTTGACACAATATTACCACATGAAATAAAATCCATATATTTACTGCCCAGGAAAAACAACATTTTATCATTAACAACCTCTAATATATACCACCAATGGCAGATCTGACAGTGACAGTAGTTTATGCTCTATTAAAAATCGGATCACTTTGACAAACACATGTTGCTATTTGGTAAACTGCAACCTACAGCGACCTGCATATAGAAACATTCATTCGACGAAAAGTTGCTGTATGTAATTACATATCTATTTCCACACAGATCCTCAGCTAAACTAATACTGACAAGGCAATAAAAGGAACAAATTTGAACAAAGGCTTCTTTTTACAGAGATATGCTAAACATGCGAAATTATTTTGGTTTGTGGAGCGTACATCAGTTATGTCCCCTGTGTGCAAGTACAACCACAGGCACCCGACGCAGGACAAGATATTTTATTTATATATAACATTAATATTATACCATCAGTCATCATATATTGTGCTACAAAATTCACGCACACACCTTATCCTATGACAAGTGCCTGTCTTAAAATTACAAGTACATTATTTCGCTATTTTAATAAAAGACAACTGCCCATAAAGACGAGTTTTGTGTTCTCTGGTGTTGAGTCAGTGTGTTTAATCGTTTGATATTAAAGATATTCCACGATACTCTATCCCAACAATAACAGACGACTGTATACCTGTTACTGACAGAGCTGAAATTATTCAACTTAAACATGTATTGATATATCCCTCAAATGAGTCAATTCCAATAATGTTAACAACAAGCAGAAGAATGCATATTACTGACACAGAAAATACGTATTAAAGTTAAATAAACTTCCATAATATTCTCCCCATCCCCACCCACACCCCAAAAAGACATCTTTCTAACAGTGGTTAAGATGCCGGACTGATGGCTAAATAGGAACATGGATCAAATCTGATTTTTAATTTCGATACCGCCTCTAACCACTTACACCGACCATTAGTCCATAACTCTTTGTCAAATCCATATGTGCTGTCTGGTCTGTGGGAAAGCACATTTAAAGGATCTCTTTCTGCTAATCGGAAAGAGTAACCCATGTTGGTTTCATCTACAGACGAAATCACCATATTTCTAACACCCAATAACTACTGAATAAACGATATGCTGGGGTGTCGTTAAACAACATATACTTTCCTTTTATCCTTTCCAATAATAATATTTTTATAAATAATAAAAATATGAAAGAGAAAGAAAAACATTAATGTTGTAAGGAACGTTAGAAAACAAAGAAGAAAAATCCAGTTAAATATATGTTCATATTATACTTTAAAAAAAGAAACCCAATAATATTCAGAAGAATATTTAACTCTCTATGACCCGACGTATGTAAAAACAATAATAATAAAAAATGCAAACAGCAAAGTCATAATACTGAAAACAACCACCCATAAATGAAATAAAATATATTCATAAAACTGTAGTTACTAACCGTTATTCAAATAACCCGTTAAAAAACAACATAAAAACCAACATAGCAGAATGATCTGAGATCACGAGGACGACCCTAAACATCATCATCAAAGTGTTTTGTCCTGGTGAAAACCCAAGATCGACACAATGTGACGAGTCAAAGAAAAGACGGCATCAATAAACTATCTTTAACTCGGCATTAAAACATACGAAGTGTGAACACCACGGCGAGCGTGTCATAAACCGGCATCACGGGAGGCTGTGCATGTTCCCGTAACACCGTTTTCGCCGGAGTGTATTCATAAACAGATCATCAAAGGATTTCACGTTCATGTTTTCGGCTTATGTGAGGAACACCTATGGAATTAATGGCCGTATTAAACCACACGTGCAAAACAGAACCAGTAGCGCCATCTATTTCCGGACAAGGAGCCGTTCACGAGATGTTAGTATAACTATGTGTTAGGTCTATTAGTGTAATTATTCATTGTTAGAGGATAAACATCTTCAGGTATATATTACAGCTCGCGTCTCTTTGATTCTTACATGATATCATTTAGTATGAGGACAATAACATTTAAATTGTGAATACACTGTTTTAATTATATTATTCCAATTTCAATTCTTTTTTCCCAGAAACATAAAATATTTTATTTGTTCCTTTGGATCGTCTGATGGACAAAGGTTTCAAAAAAGATAAAAGAATATTGTCTTTCTATACCTGTTGGTTTAATAATTTTATTACCATAAATTAAGTGTTTTTATCAAAACCAATTTGTATCAAATTTAATCAGCATCACAGAAATGCAGTTATTTGGAGTTTGTTCGGTGAAACCACAAAGAAAGAGAAGAAAACATAGCAAGGGTCTTACCTCAAACAATGCTTTTCTATTAAATTTGAATCTTGAAATATTATCTTTGACACCTAACACCAAACCACAATGACAACGGCCTATCTTATTCAAAACCGTGTCTCAACTTAATGCAGAGTGAAAGGGAATAGTTTTTACGTTCTGTCACCACGAATCACTTTCAAAATAGTGATAAATTATATTATTGAATTAATGTTTTGTGTGAATAAAAGCTGTGTTTCTGTTCACCAAGGAAATAAAATTATATCATTGTTACAAAACGGTGGAACATTTGTATTTTGTATGAGTAATATAATTCTGAAAAGCATTGTTATCCAGAAAATGTCTTAAGCCTATTTTTAAGTCGTAATAATCATGTTGGTGCAAAAATTAATAATGAAATATTTAAACACAATTTAGATAAATTGATTCGAATTACGTAGGAGTTTGAGATTCAGACGACATTTTAAATTGGAAAACAAAACCGCCGCCAACATTTTCAGATAGCTTAATAACGTACATCGAACCTTTTTTTCTATCTTTTTTAAGAAATATATTGTATTTAACGACTAAACCATCGACGTTATAACTTTAATATGACGTATAATCAGGAAATTAAGGATAAAACTGAACCTAATGAAATGGAATTGGGACAACCTGTTATCCAGCTCGAGCCTTCTGAGTGACAGACCAATCAAACTAAGACCTCTGGTTTTAGGCAGACACACGATCGAGACTATCATGTTTCAACTCTGACCTTCCAGTGCACTCTTCTCTAATGTCCTCTAGCTACTGAGGATTAAGAGCTAAACTTGGCTTCCATATTATTTTGCCTTCAAACCGCTCCATCACCCAGAAATCAAGAGTTTTATCAATTACTAGAAAATCTCTGAAACCACAACGCAGACAACAATTTATCACATCAGAAATTCTGTCTCAGCATACATATCTCTTGAACTCTGTCTTTTACAATGTTGATAGTTTAATTTTCAATGTACATTAAAATAAAACTATCGTTCAACTTTTCAAATAAAATTGGGAGACATTAAATTGAAGTTATTCTACGAGATTGGTGTATATATGCTATGCATATGACGGGAGATGGCGGAAGAAGTGACAATAAGGGACACCAATCTATTTCATTAATATGCATCGACATGTTATTTTCTCCAGACTAAATATTTTAACAGTTTACATGAATTTTGACAGTAGGTACCATCTAATGTTAAACCTAAATCCAAATAAATGAAATAAGAAATAATAATAAATTTGTTTCTTTTTATGACAACTAGCATTAAATAAATTACTCTGCCTTTAAACAAAAACAATACTGATCGATATAATTAAAACTACTTTGGAATGAAACCCTTTGAATCTCCATCTGTTCATTATTCACTGTGACAGACAATAACCTCGCATGTCATGTGATAGTCAATCAAGGGTCATCACTAGCCAGGAGCAGTGTTATTGGCAGTCTAATGGATGTTCATGTAAATGAGACCACCTGCTGCTTTTTGATGGTGGTCAAGACAATGCCTCCAAGTGAATTCATTAAAGATGACATCATTCTGGGACCGGGGATTGCTTATATTATTAATTATTAGTTCAGCCATCTCTTAACAGAAGAGAGTTTCCATTTTTTGTATAGGTATACATTGCATATTCATTTTTGATATACCCATTGGTACACTTATAACAGCATTTGTTCAACACTGATACAAATATTAATGTTTTCTGTGTATTGTCACGTAGTGTCTTTTGCATGCACTTTTAATTCAAAAACATTGTTTTTCTCAGTTTGACGTCAAAGTTATTTTGCAAGTTTTGGGAAAACATTTTACAATTATTCTGATTACTAGTATATACCTAAAACGAATGGGAAACTACAAATAAAAATAAAAATGAATGAAAAACCTAAAAACATGTTTAAAACAAGCAGTCAATAAGATTTATAAAATATTTTTAAAATGTCTTAAGTTATCAACATAAAACCTCCAGTACTCTCAACCTTCACAAAAACGTGTTTTTTTTAGTTGTCCAAGAAAAAACAAAGAAAAACGTAAAAATAAATAAAGAAATATAAAATAATAATAAATTGAAAAAAATCTCACTTAAAATAAAAAAAAAATAATAATAATAATAAACAACTTTAAAATCCCCAAAGCCCCCACAAAACATTCGGTTTGTGGGTTATTAGCAGGAAAGAAGTACCTCTAGCCACAGCACGTTTTATGTGTACGCAATTTCCGTTCAAGAAAATAATTCCTAGAAGGCTTCGTTTCCGGTTTCCTGATATCAACGTTCGTATGTCTTGTTTGGACCAGATCTTCGCTCAGAACAAGACACGTTGAGTGACTGAGTACGTGTGTGAAAAACAAACAAACGAAAAGAAAAAACCCAGAACACGAACGTAAAGTATTGCACGCTGTAAGCTGATTGGCCGAACATGTGTTGTACACATTTCCATATTTAAAAATGCCACAGGCATTAACAGTGAATATGACTTTCCTATCGGAAGGACGTATTGTTTGCTATTATATATCAAGGAAAACGTCAAAGCAAATTGATATTCCAATTGAGGTGTTTTTACAAAACATATCAAATGAAGATAAATAAATGGCAATACATATGTAGTTGTACCCGGTAGTGTACTGGATAAGCTAACGTACTCGCGACTAGTAACTACTGCAATCTAACCTCAGTCGAGACATAGGATTTATAATCTTAGTATCGGAACCAACTCAGTGAGTTCTCCGCGAGCCTCAGTGGGTAGGTGTATACCACAAAGCAATAGTGCACAAATAGGCCGTGGTTTGTGCTATCATCTGTGGGTTATTAGGGCTTGACCAGTACATAACCCAGTTGTCCCACAGCAAGACCGGCCTCCGTGGTGCAGTGGTTAAGCTATCGAACTCGAGACAGGTAGGTACTGAGACCAAATCTCAGTCGAGGCATGGGATTTGTAATCTCAGTATCGGCTCCAACCCAGAGAGTGCTCCGCAAGGCTCAGTGGGTAGGTGTATACCACTTACACCGACCAGTGGGTAGTGCATATAAAAGATCCCTTGTTGTTTACAGAAAAGCTGCGGGTTTCGTGTCTCCTACTAACACTAACCTTTGTCCTGGACAGACAGCACGGGAACTTCAGTTGTGTGCCCAGGAAAGCGTGCTTGAACCTTAATTGGATATAAGCACGAAAATAAATGAAACCACCACCACTAACCCCACAGCAAATATCTGCAATCATTATTGATCTAATATTAAAATAGAAATTTATGGTCAACGTGTGGTGACGCATTTGATATTTAAAGCTATTTTATTTTCAATATGATGATGATGATAATAACAACAATAATAAATATAATAATACACAACAACAACAATAATAATAATAAAATAATAATAATACATAACTTTCGGGAAGCAGGACAGTTTATTGCTGTAATCAATGATGACAAAACAGTTGTATGTTCAAAACTACTCAATACTGATATTGGAAAAAAAAATCGTAACATGAAGCATTTCAAACATCTAGAATAAAAACCTATATTGCAACAGAAATAAAACTATATTTAAATATTAATATAATTCCGTCGGAAATAATTTTCTATTTGATTGGCTGACAAGTTTGTCACGTTGAACTCATTAAGAAAAAACATATTAGGTCTATCGACAAAACTACAATTTATTTTCTAAGCAGAAACCAGTTGGTGATTTGTAATGGAGGACGCAATTTAGATTATTAATATTAAACTGGATACCTTACAAATGCATTTTTAAAGTAGGTTCAGAGTTATTAAAATACTGTACAGTGTATTTGATTTACGAGTTTCTATATAAGGTGAACGCTGAACATATGTAGAATTGATGTAGTTAGTAAATCCCCAATCTATATCGCCAAATATGTGCGTGGATTACTATTATATGTAGAACGCATACATAATATATACATTAATTATATGGCGAGATTCCAAAATAAAACAATGACTAAACAACTAAATATTTTCCGTTCCAACCAGTGGTCCACGACTGGTGTATCAAAGGCCGTGGTATGTGCTGTCCTGTCTGTGGGACTGTGCATATAAAAGACCCCTTACTGTTTATCGGAAGGAGTAGCCTATGTGGCGGCAGCGAGTTTCCTCTAAAGACATATGTCAAAATGATCATGAGTGACGTCCAATAGCCGACGATAAGATAAATGTGCTCTAGAGACGTCGTTAAATAAAACAAACTTTACTTTTTTAAACAATTAAAATGTATCCATTAAGGAAATTTTAAACAACAAACGCAAATATTGTCACTTGTTTAATCCAGTTTTGTTGTATTTGTAGCATACATTGTTCACTACACTTTACTTGACAGTAGGAACCGGGGTGTCGGTGGGTGGGGGGCACGTGCCACCCCTGTTATGAGCCTTTTTTGTTTTTTACACATTAATGTTCGCCAATGTAACCAAAATCTGATACAGAATTTGTACCGATCCGCCAGTGGCAACCCCTCAACATAAATTTACAATTATTTCATGTTTTGTGCCACTTTAGCCATGGACCGATCATTTTGATACTAGACATTTTTAATTTGACTACGACGTCACAGATTATGTGTTAAATATGCATTCAACCATTAGCACAACATTTAAAGTAGTCGTCATCGCTACAAAATGGTTTGGATGATCTGTTATATGTAGTTCTGTGTTATAACTTATTTTCATTCCATAAATATTATTTAACCTGGTATTGTGTTTTGTCTTGGGAAATAATTTGTAATTCAAAATGGCTAAAGAGGCAGCCATAATGAACATATAAAATAATGTGTGTCTATCTATCTATACAGGCCCGTACTCAAGGGAGGGGGGGGGGGTGAAACGGATGCGCACGCACCCCCCTAAATCTGTCGAGGTCCGTATTTGCAAATTTTGATTGACGCTAATTTACTAGAATAACGTTAAAAACGGAAATAAAACATGGATATCCTCACAAACGCACCCCCCTAAAGAAAAGCTTGCGTACGGGCCTGCTATATATAGCTTTTATCACAAAATCACTTCCATAACTAAAACACGCACGCACACGTTTTGAATCACGCAAACAGACTAGACGTATTAGCCGAGTGGAATTCCTATCTGTGCCAAACTAATTCAATGTCTTATTCTCGTCTAATTATAAGCAGCTTTCTTGTGAATGTTCCGCGAACAATACATCTCATTTTATAATTCGATAAATGTCTCGTTAGGTTCCTTGTCGGTCGATTTGATTGGTAAACTGGAAAAGTTCGTCTATCACGTGACTTGGAGAACGTTTGATCAGCAGACTTCCATTTCCTACCATTAGGTCATGTTTGTCGTTAAATGATATCTCTAGATCGATTCAAGATGGGAGTTACTAGTATTCTGGAATGGAAACTGGAAATATTTCTTGAAGATTCGTTTACTTTGAAAACAACTATTGAGATGTTAATCTCGATCATATTAAACAAATTATCGCTTGGTGATTTTTCCTAATAACAGTTATTGATACATAATTATCTTATGGGTTGTCGTATATAATTACATTCTCTATTTGACATTAATTTATTTTTAAAATTAACTGCTAAAGATCATAGCAATATTTATATTTTATACTCTTCTCTTTTTTATATTTCAGTTTTTTTAACATTAAAGTGTTGTCGTTATGTTGATTTTGATAAAACTTAACAACAAAATTTGAATTATAAAACTTTCTTTCATGGTCATAACATTATCTCTTCCCAAGACGAACGTTTCGGCAGTCGTAAAGTTATACTCACGAATATAGTCATGATGCTGAGTGTTCCTGGGTAAAAATGTCTCCCGCCTTACAAATGCATATTACCAGAACTTCTGCTTATAAACGTGCTTGAACTAAGACTGGAAACTTTAAAGGTGTTATATAATTATACAGTACCCAATAAGTAAACATATTTTAATAATAAGACATAGTAATAAAATCACTCACTTAAAACTGATACTACTTCTTAGTCATTTTGAAGCATGTTATGTTTTTAAATGATGCGATTGTAGTTAAATGTTTAATTACAAGACATTGTAATATAATTTTAATGCATGACAACAATATATTATTATTATTATTAAAAACTAGACTTTAAAAGTTTTATGGGTGTGTCCCCTGAAAAAAATGATTGTTTAAATGTCACCTTTCGACCTTTAAAACTGATTAATTCCATCACTATTTTTAATTATCACCTATTAGGTGTGAAACATGATGTTTACAAATTAATATTATAAATGAGTTTGACACTTGGTGTATTATGTATGTTTTGTATTCCATAATAGATTATGTATACATGTATTACTAAAAATGTAATTAATATCTGTTTTTATTGACGAAGAACAAAAACGTTATGTAAGTCTGCTTTTACACTTCCCTGCATTTTACCCTATAAACGTATTCTAAATACAGTCCACACTTTATTGGACATCAATAAAACAGTATACATAAATGCCTTGAAGACGCAGTTTAGACACGTAGTTTATAGTATTTTAAAATGTGAACCTGCCTCAGACGGGTTTTGAACCATTGTCTTCAACTTGTTAATCTACAGTTTGTTTTATTTAACGACGCCACTAGAATACATTGATTTTTATCTTAACATCGGCTATTGGACGTCAATCGTATGGTCATTCTGACATGTGTATTTAAAGGAAACCCGCTGCCGCCACATAGGCTACTCTTTCCGATAAGCTGCAAGAGGTCTTTTACATGCACCGTCCCATAGACAGGACAGCACATACTACAGTCTTTGATGAACCAGTTGTGGACCACTGGTTGGAACGGAAAATAGCCCAAATTGCAAATGGGTCCACTAAGAAGGATTGATCCGACGACAGACCGGTTCACATGCAGACACGCTACCGTTTGAGCTACATCCCCCTCCTAACTTGTTAATCTAATGTGTTACAATTAGACCACCGATATTCACTTATATTGAGTGATGCGTTTTAATAAATACAACGTATATTGACCTCTAGTCCCCTTAATGAGAATCCAGTGCGTATTCTTTATATTACGAACAAAATGAGCTCGGCTATCACCAACAAACATACTTCTTTCACGGTCGGACGTAATTGAAAAATCAATGGATGCCAAATCTCTGTTTGTGATTCGAAAGATCGTCTGCAAAGCGCAAATGTTCTTTTGATATGCAATTGATTTGGTGTTTCCCATTTCGTGGCATTGATCTGGTGGATTACACACATTTTGTCTTTGACCCGGCCAATTACTGCTTGTCAATATTAGTCCGTGTCAAGTTCCCAATAGCAGCATGCACAATGACATCGATTACCCGCCAGAGATAGCCAGAACGACATTCACAAGACAACAGTTGGTCATCAAACGAACCAAAGTGCCGTGTTCCTGTCAACCGAGAAATTGATCAATCTCCAGATGATATGTAAACTCATTTTCACTATATTCACGTTTTTGATGAACTTTTCATCAGTTTGGTAAAAATAAAATAACGCATGGAAAACAAAGCAATTGTTGTGAAGCATCAGTAAAACATAATATGGTAATTTTCCGCGAAATTCTATTCTGACAAATATGAAGTACAGACCTTCACAACGTTTCTTAAACATCGTTCAAAGTTATAGGGTGTCCATTAATTTAACATATTTTTGTAATAAGACTAACAAATATATCTTTAAAATTAATAAGGACTACCACTTTAGCTATTTTTAATTTAAAAATAAATAAACTGATCATATTTGGAGTGCGTATAAGACATGTTACAATAGAAAAGTACTACAATTTTATGGAAACAAACTGAGTGTTATGGAAAAAATTCGGGTCAGACGATAACGCTAATCTGATATATATTTTAATGTTATAAGAATACGACAGATGGGGTATAAATGATCGTTCACAATTTTCGATATATTCCTATTAGTAGAAATTTCCTCATCCTGTCCACTAATTCGCCTATCTTTACAAACTAATTATCATCACCATGTAGACGATCCTGTACCCAGACTGTTTTGACACTGTGTATGCCGCATTTGACGAGGGACAACCTGAGAAATGGAACTGGGACCCTGACACGCGGGTGAAATCCCAATTTCTCATGATGTCAATGAAATCATCAGAGAACTTGGTCTCCTTCTGTGCTACGAAGAATGGCCTTCATGTTTTGAAAGGGATTGCTCCAAAATTACAGAAGATCTGGACATCTATCAAGCATACCTCATTATTGATGACACGATCAGTCGGCTCGATGAAATAAGAAAGAATGTGGACGTTGAGTTTGCCGATTGGTACTGCGAGGCCAAAGCGTTGGCAGCAACACTTGATGTAGACATCAGAATGCCTCGACTCACTGGACGTCACAAGCACCGAGCAAACCCTAATAGTGATACACCAGAGCAGTACTTCAGAAGATCATTGGCGATTCCATTCATTGATCATCTCAAGGAGGAGATGACATCTCGGTTCCAAGACGGTATTGGTTTCACGCTATTCAAACTGATTCCTGCTAACATTGTCTATCACGATCTGGACTTACATGAGCTTCGTGACACCATGATGTTCTAGGAGGCGGATATGGAGACACCGAATGCGTTACTAGCCGACTTAAAGATCTGGATTGCCTTTTGGATCGGAAAAGACGACAAGCCTGCGAATCTTGTGGATTGTCTACAAGCCGCCGATGCCGACCAGTTCCTAAACATCAGAAAGCTTCTGGTGATCAGCTACACTCTGCCAGATGGCACCGCTGAAGCTGAGCGTTCGTTTAATGCATTTAGGTGCCTCAAAACATTTCTCCGCAGCACAACGTCAAGAGGATCGGCTATCAGGCTTGGCTTTAATGCACATTCATACTTATAGACCTGGCGACTATATGTAACATTTACGTCCAAAAACATCCAAGGCGTATGTTTCAGTCCTTTATAATAAGGTCGGCAACATGAAATCGGAGATATCAACTGGTCAGTGGCCCATTTGTATTTCAAACAAGTTTTAAAATATACGCGCACTCAGAACTCCATCTCAATGAACAGTGGTAGTTTCGTATTCCAAATCTGTGCAAACCTTCCAAAACCACAGAAAGCGTTATTTTATCGTGTCCTGGTGTAAACTGTAATCGTATCACCAACTGCCGTATTTTTGAAATGCCATTTATTCAACACTGACGTTAATAAGTGTTCCTTTGTACATAGATGTAAGAAACGTTGGTGATATATAAGTGACATTTCAAAACTATGGCATGTGGCGATACGATTACAACTCTAAAAAATAATTTAACTCAAGAATAGGATAAATTCAATGCATTTTGTCATTTCTGAAATCTCCAAAGATCTGGAATACGAAATTACCACTGCTTACTGGGGATGGAGCTTAAGTCAACACATAAAGATCAATAAATGCCATGTTTTTTCTTGTTGTGTAGTGTAAACTATTTCTGTCAAAATATGCAAAGTGGATTGAATGACTAGTTATCCTCGTATTTTTAAAATTTATTTTTATTATTATTTATTTAGTTATTTTAATTTTTACATTTTCCAAATTGGAAGGGGACGTGAAAAGTAACCATTTTCATCCGTCCTATTCACTCAGAAAATACGCTAGTTTCCGATCATCAAAATTCAAAACCATTCAAACCCCTGCCCCTGGATTCGTGCCTTCGGAACTTGAGGTAATGGACTTCACCTGTCACATTTGGACCCCCCTTTCGGAAATCCTGCATCCGAGCCTGCACTCCCTCCTAATCCCTACCCTTAAAAGGTCAATTTTTGGGAAGATTTCAATCACGTTTTATAATGATAATTATTTATTTTAATATAGTATTACGTGACCGTGATTTCATCACCCAACTAGAGCGGAAAAGAAAACCGCTACTGCCACATAAGCAACAAAATATCTTTTATAAACGCTTTCCCGCAGAGGGAAGTACACATCACGAGCTTTGATAAACCTGTTGTGGACTATTGATCGGTTCAAGTGGAGTATACCTTCCCACTGAGACTTTCGGAGCATTAACTTTGGGTTGGAGTTGGTATCGAGATTAAAAATATATGCATCGACTGAGATTTGATCCCAGTACCTACCAACCGTGAATCCGACAACTTAACCAGTATATGGACGGAACCGGTAGCTTTATATGAATAAAAACCAATACAAGTTTATTGTTTGACATTAGTTTTAATTTTGTATTTTAAGAAATCAACGGCTCAGACCCACATCCACCCAATCTTCATCCCCTACACCCGTCTAGCCTAACAAATATTTGATAAACACGCGTTAAACGGCTATCGAAGTTAATCTAAAAACCTGTTTCTTCGACTGAACTCAACCCATTGGTTTGGCCTTAGTATGTCACATAACTCAGCGTGGTCAAGAACATTCACTGAGCCAATAACACGCTACATTAGTTAATAACTACCAACAGAAGCCAGATTAAGTATAATCACACAATGAGCCTGGTGGCCGTACCGCTATAATATGCAAATCTTATTTGAAAATTCAATCAATTTTACTGGATGATTTCCTGCTGTGCACGCGATTGCTCACTGGGGCATGACATGCTGTAAGCATCCTTAAATAATCAATTTTAGATACAATTTACATACTTCTTTTCATACAAGTATTATTATATTATGGTCACGTGGCATTGTGAGTTGGGAGCTGACGACAGATGGAGTCATACAGATGACAGTCCTGTTAAACCCGGTGCAAGAAGAATGAATGCTAAACCGCAGAAACAGTTGTCCTCCAGGATTTTTATCTCCTAGAAATATTATTTTCCTTTTAAAACATAATTAAATGATTTTGATTTTATTAAACCAAATTATTGTAAGAATTAGTTGGTAATACTATATTAAATATAATAGATTAAATTGGTTACTTTACCCTTGATAAGCCAAAGATTCTTAAGGTTACACTTAAAGACTACTATTGTTCTGACAATGTTATCCCCATCTAACACTTTTTATAAATGTTTTATTAATAACAGTCATAGTTTTGTATTATCTAAAGTGAAATAGGAAATAATGAACTTCCAAGGTTTTCTTAGAGACTCAGCTTATAATAATTATTATCTTGGGTAGGTTAAAGATAAAGATGAGTCCGCCTGGAATGGATTTAAAATGATTTGAAATATGAACGTATCCTACCACACAGACCTGTTGAAAAAATCATGAACATACCTTTAGTTGTCAAGGCGATTGTTTTCATCAAGAAACAAGTTTTCATTTAGTCAATAATGCGGTATAATGTAAGACGTCAAGTGAAGAGTGTTTTCATAAAACCGGCTGTCCAAATGTTTTCACAAAACTGGCTATGTCCAAATGACGTCAAATTCCCAGTGCATATTTGCATGATAATGACGTGAAAATGATATGGACGGTTTAGGACTACAGTGAACTTTATATGTTTAGATTTAGCGACTTATTTTATCATTAAGACAAGACACCATGACATTAACATGTTGATTATGTAATTCATGAACTGGAGAAAAATGTTTACTAGTAATTACAAAGGTCTCGAAACATCCATAAAAATAGATTAAAAATATAATTTAACTACAGTTTTAAATAAGAACATATTTTATATTTTAATGAAACGGATAATGAAACGTGTCGTTAACAAAAAAAGAAAAAACAATTTGAAAAATTACACACACACACACAAATTACAGACACACGACATAAACTGTTGAAATAAACCACGAAATAGGATGTTTACTGTGAGCTGTGTTGAGTTTTTCTCTAAACGACTTGGTGATGACATTAATTTCCAGCACATTAAGTACATTATATTCAAGTGACTGAATACAGAGCCACCACAGCCTTGGGTATATGAAGAAGTTAGTAGAAACATTTCAGATGGATATTCCTATATATTGTCATTATTTTATACATAAACATCACTTAGAGCATGTGGTTTCAGGACAACGTTTTACAATAAATATCATAATTATAAATTCTTACAGGAGTATGCCATTGTATATCATGACTTTTGTATGTTAATTAGAAATTCATGTGTCATGGATGTTATCAAAAAATAACGATATAAATAAAAGTTTATTTAACATAAAATGTATATTAACTTACTATATTCCCATGTTATAGTGTAATAGACTAGAGCATATCTCTGAAAATGTGACCTGTCAGGGCATTTTTGAGTAAAAGTTGGTGTCCCGCCCTATTAACCTACTTTGGGGGTGCTGATTATGAAAAAAATAGGATACCTAGCTGATATTTCAGTTTTGGCCCTTAAAATCGAAAAACAAAATGGCCGCCCAAAATCGCTAAATTTTCTGATTAAACATTCACCTTGCAAAAGTATGTTCAAATTATTCCATCTCTCATTAAATTTGTACTTTAGGATGAACAAATTTTATAAAAATATATTTTAAAAACATAATGGCCGCCAGGTGGCAGAACAAAAATCAAGATGTCAGCCACAATCTATATATTTAAGACAGCCCGTGGGCTAGATAGGATCCACATGCACCTCCATCCCATAACTCTACTACACTATGTTTTAGCAAGCCCTAAGATCTGCTGTTTATCATGGCACACCCCATTTCTTATTTCTGCAGCCCATAAAATTCCCCATTTTTTATATTTTCTTTTTGACAAAACCTAATCAACTATAAGTGATATATTTAATAGCTCCTTTTATTCCGCATGATCATAGCTTTCATTTGACACCACAGTTAGCTACATAGCATTAAAACATAATGAGATATCATATTTTGAACATTACCAGATAAATCAAATATTGCTATTGAGATGTGTATTACCTACATAGTATGTTGACCAAGGAGAGTATCCTTGCACACACACACCTATAATCCTTCATGAATGGTACGATTTTGTTCCATCTGTTAAAAGATGATTATTTTATAGCAAATTAGTCATATGTTAATGGTGTAGATTATTTATAATAAGTAAATGTTGATTTATAAATCCTTATTGCACATCTGATAGTATTTTTTTGTATTTTTGGGTTAGGGATAAATAAATGACTATATCTCTGCTATCGTTGTGACGATTTTACTATGATCTTTTTTCAAAATATTTTAAAAAGTAGCCTAGTTATAGGTAAATATACACTCACACCTTATTAAATCAGAAAAGAAAATGGAACATTGTTTTACTTCAAAGTGACAATTGTTATTAATGTGCAAGTAAGCAGTTAACTTTATATACAATTATAGTGCTCTGTATTCCATTTTGGTTATGCATACCAAGTTTTGTATAGATTAATTAAGTAAAAATGTATTAAATTTTATAAATCTTTATTGTATGATTTATTTTATTTTGTATTTTGAGAGTAGACATAAATCAGTGATCATATCTTTACAACGGATGTTAGTCATTTCGTACCATAATTTATGGTCATTTCGCACCATAGTCATTTCGTACCCTAGTGCTTTGGTCATTTCGTACCATAATCATTTCGTACCATGGTCATTTCGTACCATAGTTAATTGGTCATTTCGTACCATAGTTGCCACTTCTTATTTTTATTGAATAAACGATAAAGTGAGCAAACGTTAATAAACCGTTAGCTATGACATGTATCACGTTCAAACCTATTGACAATATGTCCCATTATTTGGTTAATTCTGAAATTCAGCTTTTTATGTGTTCATAAATGCTGGGAAAGCTAATGATTTGGTGTCTGATAGACATATTATAATTAATATTTTTTTCTGAACAACATTTAAGAAAACAAAACGAAACTGTTCAGAAAATACTCGAGACCATAAAAATAAAACAAATGACGTCATACTTGTCCGATGACGTAGGTTGACAGCTGGTGCTCACATAATTTCACTTGATATAAATTTATTTATAATAAAATGTACATAACAAATAAATAACTATAAAAGATTAGCTCCAAAACGACTCTCAGTCTCAGAATTGACTTTTCTGAACATATGTGAAGGCTATTGCCATATGAAGACCTCCCCGCCCCCCCCCTCAATCTTATATAGGCCAACATCCTTAAGCTTAGCCCGTTACTGTCGATAGATTCTCTGCCTGAATGGTTTTGGATAAACAAGAGGAAGCCCCCCCCCCCTCCCAATAATTCTCAAAAATATTTTTTTAAATTCATTTATGACTGTTTATACCTCTATACTGATAACATTATGATATGATATATCTGTATTGTTCTTTGTAATAAATATATAAAACAATTTTTTATTTTTTTTATTTACTCTTACTTCAAATTCTATGTTGCCACTTGTTGCATATGTCACTGTAAGGCCACTTTGTCTTTTTCAAAGATACTGCTAAAATAACAATGCCCTTTAAAATAACAAGAGTATTTCTGCAACATTGTTGTAGGGCTTCTTGTAATAAATTTGATGAAGAAAACCACGGCCTTTGTTTATTTTTTAAAACCATAATCCGTCTGTTTTTCTGAAATCAGCTTGCCTTAGAAGATTTTGATGTTATTCTAACAGAAAGTGCTCTTTGGTAATTAATATAATGATGAACGGAAACGTGAGGAGTTAAAAGTAATATGTCATCTTTTTCTTGTTCTTTATTTATCAAGGTGTGGTGTCTCGCCTCAATATATTTGGCACAACACCACTATCTTCATATTTTAATATTACATAATCACTGAGTTCTATTTTAACAAATGTCATTTCAACATTAAATAATTTTTTTTAACATAAGTTAATTATTAATATTTTAATACTTTTTTATTTTTCGCCTTTACCTCATAAACATCCTCAGTATATACTTGATC
>JAULBS010008939.1:0-11224 GCA_032355785.1 Symmetromphalus regularis | reverse complement strand
CTGATATAGAATTTGTACTCGATCCGTCAGTGCACCCCCCCCCCCCCCCACCCTTCCCAAAGTCGGCCTGTATATTGCTTACCATTTGTTATTATCAACAATTATTTATTATTCATTTATTTATATTTTTGATTTCCCGTAGGCAGTGGTGAAATTCAACAAGCAGCTGGCAGTAAACGCCAAACTGCGACAGCAACTTGACCACCAACGTTATGAGAAGAAACAGTTTGACTCAAAGTACCAGGAACTGTTGACCAAGTTGAAGAGCATGGCGGCAGAGTACAAAGCGTTAATCAAGGAGGCGTCACAAGCGTATGAAAAGAGGCGAGTTGCATGATTAGATCACTTCCAGCAACCCCTGCAATTAAGAAAATGTCCACGGCAAAATAAATGTTGTGTAGAAAAAGTGTCCACTGCATTTTCCACGGCAATTTCAGCGTAAAGTGTACTTTATTTTTAATAATAAAAAAAAAATACACCTTGAAAAAAATAAATAAAATTTAACCAGCGGCAAAAAAGTGCCGCGGAAAATGAAAAAACTCCCCGGCAATTTCTACAGCATTACCGATAGCCGCGGGAAATTTCAGGGGTTGTCCAGTGGGAAGCTAAGCATATTATTTGTTTGATGTGTTGAAGTCTGAAGATTGTGCTTTACTCCTTTCTTGGGCATAAAGCGGTAGCTTAGAGCAGAATTTATGCTTTAAACCTGCCGCACACGAGAGCTATCTGCTGAGCAAAAAGTTACTTGAGACTTTTGGCTCGGCTAATAGCTCACAACAATTTCACCGCACACGAGAGCTTTCAGCAAAAAGTCTCAAGTAACTGTTTGCTCAGCAGATAGCTGTCGTGAGCGGCAGGTTTTAGGCAACCACTGAAATTGCCCACAGCAATCAGCCATGCCGTGGAGATTACCGCGGAGTTTTCATTCACCTCGGCACTTTTTGCCGTGGACTAAAAGTTTTTTTTAAGGTATATATTTTTTCATTCTCCGCGTCTGTTCTTGCCGCGGACTAAACAAAAATTTATGGTTATATTTTTTTTCTTATTAAAAATAAAATACACTTTACGCTAAAATTGTCTATGAAAATACAGTGGACACTCTTCCTCCACAACATTTATTTTGCCGTGGAAATTTTCTTAATTGCTTGGGTTTCTAAGAAAGATGTGCTTTAGATTTTGATTAGCATGTTAAAGCTTTGACATTAACGGGAGACACACCGGCTTCAATAGCGCAGCTGGGATCAAATCTCAGTCGAGAATTTTTTTTTTTTTTTTTTTTTTAAATATCGATGTCGGCTCCAACATAGAGCGGTTGCTGATGCGATGAACATGACCCAAAGTTGTTCACAGCAAGGTTTAGCTAACCATGGGTTAGTTGAATATTTCAAAACCTAATTATAAATCATTGCAAATAGTAAAAGAGATATGTTGAAACTTAGATTATTATAGCCTAAGGTATCCATAAATAAATATTTGAACTTTCTATAATGATATTATTAAAGAGAAATATTCATCTACCTCATGGTTAGCTTAACAATGCTTTGAACAACTGGGCCCTGATGTGTCGATGCTAAATGCTGGAACAGAAGGAATATTTCTCTAGATAAATAAACCTGTCCGGGTGTACATTAGCACTCGAGATTTCTCACGCTCCCTACTTTTGTCAAAATCCGAGTCCCACTCAAGTAAATATATTGGCTTTATCAGTATGTTGCTTCTTACGAACTTACGTTTGAATAATTAACTGGACCAGATACAGGATGCTAAAAGAGATCCATGAGGTCCGAACCTTAGTTCAGCCTCCATTTTTTTCAATTAGAATTTGATCTGAACTAACTTTCGACCCCGTCCAATATTAAACATCTTTTTCAACAATCCCCTTCCAAAATTCCTGCCTCCACCCATGCCAGATATTCTGTCTTGTTTATGTAGTTTGCCAGTCACCTTTGCTCATGCCTTCTTAATCTTATGGGGAGCTGGATGTATCTCAAGCGGTAGTGTGTCCGTCATCAGATCGATCCTTCTCAATAGACCCATTTGCAGTTTGGGCTATTTTCCGTTCCAACCAGTGGTTCACAACTGGTTTATTAAAAGCTGCAATATGTGCTGTTCTGTCTGTGGAAAAGTGCATATAAAAGACCCCTTGCTGCTTATCGGAAAGAGTAGCCTATGTGGCGGCAGCGGGTTTCCTCTAAAATAAATGTTGGAGTGACTATATGTTTGACGCCCAATAGCCGATGATAAAATAAAAATCAATGTGCTCTAGAGGCGTTGTTAAATAAATCAAACATTTACTTTTTTCTTAATCTTATGTCTTTTTTCTTAATCTTATGTGTGACTAGGAAGAATACGATGAGCAAGATTACAGTGATGGAGACTCGAGAACAGAAGGAGGTTGTGCTGTACAATGATGCAATTCACGAGCTGGTCCGCGTCATCGGTCACAACTCGAAACTGAAGGACTTCCTCGCGATCAAGTTTGATGATCGGACTGACTATATTCAGGAGGAAGAAGCAAAAAAGAACAAAGGACGTTAGTAGAATTATATTCAGGCCCGTGCAAAACTGGTAATAAACCCGGGGCAGATGGGAAATGTAGACCCCCATTTCAAACTGCTCATTAAGTATTTTTGTAACAGTGCTTTTAAAGGGGAGTTGGTCCCATCAAAATCCATCTGATCCCCTCTCACCCATCCTCTGTCCGTGGTATGCCATAGTCAAAATATAGGTCAGGGAGTCAGGATCTTGATCTCAGCTCTGAACTCAATTTTGTTCATTTTTGCTGAGTGTGTGTTTATGTATATATTTGGTTACAATTGTGTGACTTTCAGTATTCCATATATGTCAACGTATGTGTGCGTAGGTGCATGAGTGCGTGTATGTGTGTACCCACGCACACACACTTACGTAAGCGAATAGTGGTAAGGCACGAAGCGCCGAGTTTCAAGTGGATACGAGGTTATGTTTCGCCGCGCCTGTACTAGTATATGTAAAATGACTACATACGTAACATGTGACTTTGGAACTGTATTAATCCTGGGGAACATCCTTCATAATATGGCTGCCCACCATCATAATTTGATATTGTGGAGTTAATTAGGCCATTATGTTTTAAGTATTAGTTAATTTTTCAAATATGTATCACAAACACATATGGGAGCTGGATGTAGCTCAAGTGGTAGAGTGTCCGCCTGTGAAGCTATCGCTATTCGAATCGATCCTTCTCAGTGGACCTATTTGCAGCTTGGGTTATTTTCCGTTCCAATCAGTGGTTCACAACTTTCATCAAAGGCCGTGGGATGTGCTGTCTTGTCTGTGGGACAGTGCTTATAAAAGACCCCTTGCTGCTTATTGGAAAGATTAGTCTGTGTGGCGGCAGCGGGTTTTCTCTAAAAAAATATATGTCATAATGACCATATGATTGACGTCCAATAGCCGATGATAAGATATGTTGCATTTCAGAGAGTGGAGTAAAGGATGGCGAAGAAGACCTAAATCGGATCAGGAGGTACGAGGCAGCATTGGACCATTTGCGGGAGGTGACAGACACCAAGGAGGTCAAGTCGATCACCAAATCTTTCCTACAGAAGGAGGAGGACAACTTCGCCCTGTTCAAGTACATCAACGAGCTGCGTGACGAGGAGATAGAGATCAAGGAGGCGATCCTCAAAGTGCAGCAGGAGATTAAAGAATTGGAGGAGGAGGACGTCAGGGTGGAGTCAAACAGGACAGTCTGGTTGAGAGACCTCGAGGTGTGTTTTATATCAATACTCGAATATGTGGAAGGAATTGCGCTGACCATGTGTTAACCGTATACAGCAAAAATAGGCAGCAGCATGTAGCTCAAACAGTAGAGTGGCCGCCTGTGAACCATTCGGTCGTCGGATCGATCCTTCTCAGTGGACCCATTTGCAGTTTGGGATATTTTCCGTTTCAACCATTGGTCCACAACTGGTTCATCAAAGGCCGTGGTATGTGCTGCTTATCGGAAAGAGTAGCCTATGTGGTGGTTTCCTCTAAAATCAATATCAGAATGACAATACGATTGACGTCCAGTAGCTGATGATAAGTTTAAAATCAATCTGCTCTAGAGGCGTCGCTAAATAAAAAAAATAACTTTACAACAAAAATAGCGCTGTACGTTTCACATATGTATATGGGCGGACGTACGTTTAACGTACGTTTGAAACGTACGTTAAACATATGATAAAAGGATGTTTTATCATATAAATGTTAAACGTACGTTAATGACATACACAATGACAGTAAGGGCTTCTGTAGATATTTATACATTTCACTGTTACTATGGACACCATCTTGGTTGCTAACGAAGGTAAACTGTATATTTAATTAGATTTTTTTAAATATCCATTATACATTTCTGAATCAAGAATACCTAAAAATCATACAGAGACTTCTTTTCTAATTACTTTAGACAACTGTTTTATCATATCTAAGCAGAACTTGTTGATTACTATGGAAAGAAACACGATAAATATTCATATGTTAAACGTGTTCTGTTAAACGTATGTTCAAAGAAACGTAGGTGAAACAGACGTTTGCAAACATATTTTTAACAGAACGTATGTTAAACATATGTTTGACGTATGTGAAACATAGTTCACCAATTCATATGTGAAACATGTGGCTATTTTTGCTGACCAGACCCTGGTATCACCCAGTGGCGGATCCAGAAAATCCATTTGAAGGGGTGAAAGGGGCTAAAGAATCCTCGGATTCTTTAACATTAAAAATAATAATAATTAAAAATTATAAAAATATTTTTGTTAAAATCGCATAATACAAAATTTGTATCTGATCATCGGTTATTAGACGTCAAACATATGGTCATCCTGACATATGTCTTTAGAGGAGACCTGCTGTCGCCACATAGGCTACTCCTTCCGATAAGCAGCAAGGGATCTTTTATATGCATCGTCCCACAGTCAGGACAGCACATACCATGGCCTTTGATAAACCAGTTGTGGACCACTGGTTGGAACGGAAAATAGCCCAAACACAGAGCTTAGGTGCATATCACAAACAGTATTAAGAATCTTTGAAAGAAATTAATTAGATATGCTCATAGTCGCTCGGAAGAAAGGATTTTTTTTTTTTTTTGCTCCTATCTTTAAATAAATATTTGGTAAAAGATGATAACCATTTGAAGTTAGCCAGTGCTTCCTCTCCTAAACGTGCTAATGTACACGACATAGGTTATATTATTTTACAGGAAAGAGGCACTGTAGCTGGGAAGGCGGCAGACTTTTTTGAAGAGAATGTAGCAGAGACGGCGAAGGTGTTGCATGAGCTGAGAGACGGGGTTAGCTCCCTGTTCGACGTGCTGGGCTGCGACGGATCGTTCATGCAGGACGTACTTGCGAGTGAGGATGGTATCACAGATAAGACGATTATGAGCTACATGGGCATCATCGAGCGAACAGCATTAGAACTCCTTAAAACCTACCACTTCATAATGATGGCGGTAAGACCCTCATAAATTAATGTTGTGTTTCAGGTCGTCTGCCAGCATTGATTTTCTGTAATGCTTGTGTCAAATCATATGTGCAAATTATATTTTTCTCGAATTTCTTTTTTTTTTTAACAATTGTTTATGCTTTACAATTCAACCAATTTAGAAGTAAATTACTTGGATATTTTAAAGAATGCGTTGAAGTTTTCACGTCACCGGGTGTAACAAGTTGTTTCACCTTTATTCCTGTTCGCTTTGGGTCGTTTCACAGGCGATGTCCGCGTACTTCATTGTAGCAACGGTACAAACAAAATCTAACACATACTCTCTTGGGTACAGTTTAGTGGTGTTTAAGCATGTTTAAAAAAAAAACCCAAAAAAAACCTTGTTGTTGTGTAATTTATCATGGCCCAAGTTATAGTATTATATTGTCCTCTATGTCTGTGGTGCTGGCTGAAAAGAAGTTGTATCTTTTTAAGAGATGTGGTAGTTACTTTCCTGACTTTGACTATATGTATTATAATTTATATATTACTTTTTTTAGAAGAAGGAACCAATAGAAGACAAAAAAGGAAACAAAGAAATTAACATCAACAACTATACACGTGTTCCAGTTAGAAGAATGATTACTGTTACGACACCACATTTTCAGTTAGTACATGGATACTGTATACCTTCATACTATACCTATATACTACTTCTGTTGCAGTTCTAAGAAGAATCACTATTATTCCACCATGTTTACAATTAGTTTAGGATACTGTATACCTTCATACTATACCTATATACTACATCTGTTGCATTTCTAAGAAGAATCACTATTATTCCACCATGTTTACAATTAGTTATGATACTGTATACCTTCATACTATACCTATATACTACATCTACATAATATATGTATGTAAAACTACAAGATTGTTCTTGTCCTAAGAAGAATCACTATTATGCCACCATGTTTAAAATTAGTTTAGGATACTGTATACCTTCATACTAAAACCCTATACTACATCTACATAATATATGTATGTAAAACTACAAGATTGTTCTTGTCCTAAGAAGAATCATTATTAAGGCACGACCTTTATGGTTAATAAATGAATTGTGTACACCATCATACTGCATCCTAGGTACACATCTATGTATTACATAATAGACATTGAGGACTGAAGCAACATAAGAACCAAGTTTTTTACAAAATAAAACACACCACAAAAAAAACCCAAGAAAAAAAACCCCACACATACACCAAAAAAACAACAACCAAGAAATAAAAAAATAAAAACAACAGCTCAACAAACACAATAACAATTAAGAAAATAAATACTGTGGAGAAATAGTGTCCACGAAATTTTCCACGACAATTTTAGCGTAAAGTATACTTTATTTTTAACGATAAGAAAATAATACACCTAGAAAACAATAAAAGTGCCGTGGGCAATTTCAGGAGTTGAAATGACGGAATCTCAAATACTCTATACTTTCTTCTGATTTCTGACCTTCAGTATATTTTGAATATTTTCACTGCGAAGAATAAGGGGAAGAAGATGTAGCGTAAACGGTAGCATATCCGCCTGTGAGGCTGTCGGTCGTTGAATCGATCCTTCTCAGTGGACCCATTTGCAGTTTGGAATATTTTCCGTTTCAACCAATGGTCCACAACTGGTTCATCAAAGGCCGTGGTATGTGCTGTCCTATCTTTGGGGACAGTGCATATAAAATACCCCTTGCTGCTTATCGGAAAGAGTAGCTTATTTGGCAGCAGTGGGTTTCCTCTAAATAAATATGTCATAATGACCATATGCTTGACATCCAATAACCGATGAGATGATAAAAATCGATGTGCTCTAGAGGCTTCGTTACATAAAACAAACTTTACTTTGCAGAGAAGAAGATTTAATGGTGGAGTCTGACAGCATGCCACTGACTGTGGAAGAGGTGCGGGCGTACGTCAATAAGAAGATGTCTGAAGATTCGTCACAGCGGGTTGAAGAAAACATCAAAGAAAGTTCAGAAGAGAAAAGGACAAGTACACATTTAGGAAACCGTCAACAAAAAGAAAGGAAATACAGCTTACAGGAGGGAAAGGGAGGACGTTTTCATGTAGGACAGCGATACAGTCTTCCGATATAGAGTGGTGCCTTTAACATTTATTCCCAGTTAAGAGTATACAATTATAAATGAAAAAAAAAATTGTCATATAATTTGTCATAAGTGTATTTATTATGCTATTTAAGTATAATTTTTTTTTTTATATATATATTATTTTTATTATGTGATAGTATGTTATTACAGAATGTATATTAGATATTCAAAAAAAAAAATTCATAATGTCTCCATTTATTTATAATAATATATATTGTGTATTTGTTGCAAGTAACTGATATATGTTTTATGTGCTGTAAGTTTGATACATTTTTATTATATGATATATTAATAGCGGTTCTTACTTCAACGTATATTTCTATATGTATTTCTTTAATTAATAAAACACAGATTCAGAAACCTTTTTTAGAAACTTATATGAAAGTGAATTTACTTGTTTATTGTACTACTGTCAATAGTTAAAATTATTTTACAAATACTGTTAAAGTACCATATCCTAAATAGTTTTTTTTTTTTTAAATGAAAACTTATTAAGCAGTAAAACTGTCTACACTCTCCCTCCATTAAATACTATCTTTCATCATGGATTATCTGGTACTTAATGTTACATTATAAAAATACAATGTTTGTTGGTTTTTAAAATTATTTATTAATCTCCAAAGAATAAACACATTTAGTGATGTACTTTTTCATTCCTTAAAATAGAAGGAAAAAAATGTTTAAAATTGTTTTTACTCATATCCAACCCCATTCTATTCAATCCCACCCTATCCCATCCCATCCCATCTCATTCAATCCCATCCCATCCCACCCCATCCCACCCCATCCCATCTCACCCTAGTCCATCCCATCCCTACAGACATCTGATAGAAAAGTAATATAAGAACATGGAATACATCAGAATGTTATGGTAAATACACACATGTCATGTCCACCCTACAACTCTGGATTTCAGGCAATAATAACTACAAAGTTTAAATTTGGGTCAATCCTTATAGTGTCATGGGTGGATCCAAGAATATAAGCAGAGTGGTGGTCCAGACTTGGTGGGGTTCGTTACTGAAATTTCCGGTTAAAACCTCATAAACGAAAAATGGTTGGTCACAATGAGCGGGTGGGGGGGGGGGGAGTCGGGAGGGGGGCGGACAACATCGACAACCCTGGATCCGCGTCTGCCCTACTCCACTTTATAACATAGAATATATTAGTATATTATACATACATGTTATTCCTTTGTAAATACTAAAAATACCATTTACATTCTATAGCTATAGTTGAAAATCCTTATAAATACCAAAGGTTGTTTTAAAATTAAAAAAAAGAAGTCTTTAAGATGGTTAGTTAATCGAATACAATTTATGTATGTATAATGGTTATTTTCTTTTGTAGATCCTTTTTGCATTAATACATTGACGGACCCAGAAAATCCATTTAGGGTGGTCCCTAAAGAAACATCGGTGTCTTTAACGTTAAAAAAATAAAATAATAATAATATTTTTTGTAAATGTTATTTAAATCGCAAATTTAGGGGACGGCCCTTGGTGTCCCCTGGATCAGCCATTGAATATGCTGTAAACTTGTACTGACTTCGTTTCAGAGGGTGTACCGTCGACCACCTTTAAACAAAGTCTTGTGACTTTTAGTGTTCACTGTGCTATACTTTAAAGGGCTGCAACATGAAGACAGTTTTTTGCAATTTAAATTAACGTGGCGCGAATTTCAGTTGATATTTTCGTAATCATGACACAATTGTAAATACGTAACTGATAACGGTAATAATTGTTTTTGCTTTACATTTATTTCGGCAGTTGATAATACGTTATTACAAGGAAAATCCGTAGGCCTTCAATCTAGACTGGATTAAGAAAATCTGTTCCATTTTAAATGTTTTTATAATATTTTTAAAAAACCCGAGTATGTCTGTG
This sequence comes from Symmetromphalus regularis, assembly GCA_032355785.1. NCBI lineage: Eukaryota > Metazoa > Mollusca > Gastropoda > Neomphalida > Neomphalidae > Symmetromphalus > Symmetromphalus regularis. The sequence continues at coordinate 1,720 of JAULBS010008939.1, read as the reverse complement.
ACAAAAATACCTCATTACGCCTAAAAGCTCATCCCTTAATCCAGCTTGCAGTACAATCAATTTCATATTTTCACACAAAACTGCGTCCTCCTTTTCTGACGCCATTTGCAATTTAGAGTGTCATTTATTAGAGATCAGTTTACCTAGATTTTGTTACCACTGCGGCTTCCAAGAACATATTGTTACATATAGAGTTACGACCCCTTAACGTGTACCACACCCATATTAACATGTGTTACGTATTAAATATTAGTTTTCTCTTGATTAATTCAAATGATGTATTACATAATTATTATTATATAGTATATACATGTATTCTTATTTCAGCCAAGATATACATAATGTATATGTACCTTTTATATGTTTCATGTGATACTAGTACTCATTTTTGAAATAAACCTTACTGTTTTAACATATTTACACAATATACATGTAGTACATCATATAATGAATTTATATAACTAATGTATATACATATATTATAATTTCAGACATAATTGTTATTTACCTTTTATGTGTGCATGTGACAAAACCTTACTATATTTTAATAAAATAAGCAGTTTTACAAAACGTGTGTGCAGTATGTCATGTTAATATATATAATTTACATAAATGCATTTTAATTTCATCCAAAACAAACATTATTCACATTTACATTTAACATGTTAATGTGTGCATGTGATACTATTTCTCATTTTAAAAATATTTTATTGTTTTAATACATTTACAAAATATGCATGTTGTACGTTATGTATTAATCTTCAATACATTTGATTTATATACACGTATTTTAATTTCAGCCAAGATAAACATAATTCATGTTTTCCTTTTACGTGTACATGTACATGAATGTATGTTTCAGTTTGACTAATTCTGGAAATACTAAGACCCTACTATGTTAATACATTTACACAATAAACAAGAATTTATATACAAGAATATATTTATACTACACAGAAACGTAAATACCAGCAGAGGCATTGTTTTTAAAAATATATATCTGTATGTATAACATATATATTTATTACCCCCCTACCCAGGCCACGCACCCTTCCCTTAAGAAGTGGGAACCGGTGGACGGGGGAATGCCCGAACCAAAATGGATGTGGGCACGTTTCAACTTGAGGCCTGAGACTATGTATTTAATTTCATTATAAACTTGCAAATCCGTAAGAGCTAGAACTAAATCAAAATTTTGCCAGCCAACTTCCCATCTTAATTTATTGATCGTTTACAAAGTGATACATGTATCCTTAGCATGGTTTTATCATCTTGTATCTGTTTAATTTTGGAAAAACATATTTTTAGTAAATGTGGGTTGGTGGCTGACAAATGTTAGATTACCTTCTGGTTTAAGGGGTCGTTGCTGTTTTAATTCAGTTACAGAATGATATAATGTATACACACTAATACATACAATTTTTAATATACATGTTTGTCCTATTATTTTAGTTTAGATATTAAGATATTTTGTCTAATAAATTCATTTTGCTTCTTTTAGTTAGTTCATTTGTTTATTACTTTATAAATATATACTTTTGTATTTTTATTTTATTTTTTAAATACATTTATCAGTTTCATAATTGCAGATAAAATTTAAAAAAAAGTATTAAAATTACCTCAAAATGTTGAAGTGAAGTATTTTTTTTTTATACGGGTCCACATCCAATTTGGTTCGGACCCGCCTCCCCCGGGTCCAATGTCCTAAGACTAGGGCACC
>JAULBS010008928.1:975-11224 GCA_032355785.1 Symmetromphalus regularis | reverse complement strand
GTATAAAATACATGGAACAACAATTCTATAAAATGTTACATTGTAGGTGGTATAAAATACATGGAACAACAATTCTATAAAATGTTACATTGTAGGTGGTATAAAATACATGGAACAACAATTCTAAAAAAAATGTTACATTGTAGGTGGTATAAAATACATGGAACAACAATTCTAAAAAAATGTCTACCTCTTTTATATGCATTTCCCCACAGTTTAATAACACTATGATTGAGCACCAACAGTTAGAATCACAGTCTTATCTTGTTGAAAAGCACATACAAAAGATCCTTTGCTGCTAATCAGAAAGAGTTGCCTATGTGGTGGTAGCGGGTTTCCACTAATAACCATGAGTCTCAAAACACCTTATGTCTAACAGCCGATGAATAAACATGTGCTGGGGTGTCGTTAAACAACCAATCCTTTCTTTTCATATCATTACATGCGTATATTATTTTTATATATGAATAGATGACAACTAAAAAAAACCTCTCCATTCACTCCAGGCATTTTTCACAAATCATATTCCATTCTCAACTTCACAAAATTAATATGTGGTAACATCCTGATAACCGTAATGACTGAACTCAACTTTTTTCTGAAATTGCAGGGGTCTAGCTTCCACATACACATGTACGCAGCTGTGTACCACCTGAGATTACAAATATTTGGGTTTTTTTTTTATTGTATTGGGGAGGAGATGTGCACAGCCAGTAGCGTTTCATTCCATTGCTGTAAAAGTCTGCATAGCACCTGAAAATCCCAAGCTAGGCCCCTGAATGGCTTCCATTAATCTCTATTATAGATTTTGTAGCTAATGAAATGCAATAACTTCACTACCTCCAACCATACTCGACTTTTTTCACACCTTGAAATGGCTTGCATGGATCTCTCTTACAGATTTTAGTTAATTAGCTAATGAAAACTAAATATTTAAACAGCAGAACTGGTTACCTGGATGCCAGAATGCAATAACTTCACTGTCTCCAACCTTCCAGATGAAAGGATTGTGTACAGCGGGTGGACTTGTTCCCGAGTTCACGCCAACAGATATAGCTTTCACTCCATACTTGAAAAGACTTGGCACCACAGACTGGGTCATTCCTGAAAATATATAATAACATCATAATAATTAAATTATTATAATCATTACAGTTTAAAGGCGTCTCATTGGTTAATCCATTAGCAAACAAGTTTGTTCATTTCTCGATAAACATAAAATGATGTCGTCATGGAACGACTGCTATCACATTCCTAGCCAAGCTGTAGTTAACATTACATCATAAACTAAAACGCCATTTAAAAATATGTGTTCTTTAGTATTTTTAAGCGTTATTTTGCAATACTTTCCCAAAGTATAGGAAAATAAAATATGAACTTGTTTGTGTAATTACTAAAAATGCATATCCCAAATTTAATTATAAGGATTATCTCTTATTTCTTCTGATTCATGAACAAAAAAAACAAAACATCCCCATATTTTTGTGTGAACAGCTTCAATAGCCAAAGATTAATAAAGCAATGTGCTTTAGTGGTGTTCTTACCCATCCCCCACCAACAAAAACCTAAATGGAAACTTTCTTATATATAGGAATATATCATCAGTCACTCTAACCTGGAACATCGCGTTGACTCAGTGTGGCAAACTTTCTCTTGAATCCGTACATGGCATCCAGATTCAAACTGATATTCAGACCCAGTTCAAACAGCAGCTCGTTCATGTTCTCCGGCTGCATGTTCATTGGTCCAGCATGCCATGTGAGGTCACCTTTGTCTACACCAATCAGAAACGTATTCAGCTCTGTGGCATTTGGACACTGAATAACATAACATAACATAAATACCAGCGACTATTTAAAAGAGCTTTTATAATTGTATAATACAAAATAAATACCAGTGACTATTTAAAAGAGCGTTTATAATTGTATAATACAAAATAAATACCAGTGACTATTTAAAAGAGCTTTACTAATTGTATAATACAAAATAAATACCAATGACTATTTAAAAGAGTTTACTAACTGTATAATACATCATAAATACCAGTTACTATTTAAAAGAACTTTACTGATTGTACAATACAAAATACCAGCAACTATTTAAAAGAACTTGACTAATTGTATAATACAAAATACCAATAGCAATTTAAAAGAGCTTTACTAATATTATAATACAACATAAATACCAGTGACTACTTAAAATAACTTATCTCACTGTAAATACAACATAAATATCAGTGACTTTTTATAAAAGTTTTATCAATTGTATAATACAACATAAATACCAGCAACTATTTAAAAGAGCTTTACTAATTGTATAATACAACATAAATATCATTGACTATTTAAAATAGCTTTTCTAATTGCAAATACAACATAAATACCACTAACAATTTAAAAGAGCTGTTCTAATTGTATAATAGAACATAAATATCAGCAACTATTTAAAAGAGCTTTTCTAATTGCAAATACAACATAAATACCACTGACAATTTAAAAGAGCTTTCCTAATTGTATAATACAACATAAATAAAACTGAAATATTTAGCTGAGCATTTTAAAATCCAAATATTATAATTCCTAGTTGTAAGCAAAGCATGCAGTGCATACCTGCAAACGAATGTTGTTCAGCTCCAAATCTGGGCAGTCAGTATAGAGACTGACAAGCCAGGGGTGAGTTGTGTAGATGAAGTTTTCCACATATCCACCTTTCTTCAGCTCCTGGGCAAGTCGCAGTGCCCGTGGGAAGTACTCGGTAAAATAGGCATTCAGTACATTAACAACAAAACCAGTCTTAGGAATTCCGTTATATCCAACATCTGTAAAACAAAACACTTGACTTAAAAAGAAAAATGCGTCATTAAGGGGCTGATTTGATAATTATCAAATAGGGGGTAAAAAGTTAGTTTAAAAAGTTAACACTAAAAGGGGAATCAAAAGTTAAGATCAAATTATAAATGGAGATTAAAAAAAATTGTCCAAATGTTGCAATGGAATCTGCTTAGGACACCAAATGTGATGACAAAATAAACCATGTTAGGCCAGAATTTGTTCAATTTTAGTTTCTCAAACATAGGCCCCACAAAAAAATAGGTTAGGAGGGAGGGAAAAAAAAAAGGTCTTAGGAAGGGAAAATAAAATTTGATATAAAATTAATTTTACCAGTTTTACTCATATACCTGGTCATATGCCTGCATTCTTCTATATTCACCCCCTATGAAAATGAAATTATTCAACTTCTAAGTGTAAATTTAATGTTTTTGTTTAAACGATGCTGCAGGTATTTTCTTTTCTAGCCTTCAGGACAGTTGTCAGAAATAAAATAAGTGTGAATTTTCACCTTTAATTTAATTTTAATTTAGCAGAATGAAGGGTTGGTGGGTTCGTGAAATGAATAATAAAAACATCCTTGGACATACTGAGGCCCCCCCCACCCCCTATAAAAAAAATATCAGTATGTCAATAAATAAATGAATGAATAAAGTAATAAATAGATTTTATTTTTAATTTACCAAGTGTGATGATTATTTGTCATCTGAAATGCCAACTTACCCAGGTGATTCATAAATATAACGTGCACTTTTTCTATTGATGTTCCGTCAGTACTGCCATCATTTCCTTGAACTGTTGTACCAACCTTACAAGACACAAATAAAACAGAACTTTAGATAAGTCACAACCTCTGGATCATCTCACATCATTAATGAACTAAAGACACCCTAGCACATTGCTTGTTCAGTGGCTATTACTATTAGGTATTACACACGTGGTGTTTTGAGTCTTATGGTCTTCAGAGGAAACCTGCTAATGCCACATAGGCTACATTTATCTGATTAGCAGCAAGCAGGGTTTCCACCAGAAAATAAATTGAGGGTATGCAGAATGGTGGGGAGAGGGGTTTGGGGGTACTAACGCAGAATTTTTTTTTATTTTAGAGGCAAGGAAATTAATTCTAAACCAATTTGACGTATGTTAGCTATGATTACTGTTGTATACTAACAGTCTAACTGATTATTGATGCTGGCTTTGTTGTCTCTGGCTCCTTGAAGAAACAATTTGAGGGTACAGAGTCGAACCCTCAGAAAATTCAATTGTACAGAATTTTACCCTTTTTACAATCTGGCAGAAACCCTGGTAGCCTATGTAGAAGACTTCCGCTAAAGACCACGAGTCGCAAGTTTTAATATACAGTTTTTAACATTCCGTGTAGTCCTGTGGGAATTTTGTGATGAAAACAAACCACCTAGTTAAATATTTTGGGTGTATCATATATAAAAAAAAAAAAAAAACTGATGGCACTCTGAGAAATTGCTCTGATGGCCGCCATTTTTAATATTTAATGAGGTAAAGCCAACATCAGTTCAGAATTGTTAATTGTATCTAATTAACTTTGTAATATGTGTAATTATAGGTTTATAAAGTCGAGAAATCCATTTCTGACATTTATTTAGACCTAATATGCACCATTTAAAAGATACCATTTAATGTATGCTGAATTTAATGTAAAATTTCACTTTTTTCTATAGTAAGTTTCATGAAAAAAATAATCAAAATGGTGGCTTCGGCAGCCATCAAAGCAATTTCTCAGAGTGCCATCAAAGTGTTTTTATGTAAGATATGATATTCCCATGCTATTTAAATAGTGGTTTGCTTTAGTCTTCAAATTCTCACGGGACCTTCTTTCAGGACACTGGTGCCCTAATTATTATTTTAAGTTCTAATAACAATAATAATAACACAATATTATTTCATTTACTTTATGAACGACTAATAATGATACCACACACACAGTCGATGAACAAATTTACTCCTTGTATAGGCAAAATTTACTCCCTGTGCTAAATTTAACCCAGGTGGGATCCTGTTTTAATGTTACATGCAGATTTTTGATCAGTATTGTCGTCATAGATTTCAGGCACATATTAAGAAATGTTTCCAGAGTATCTGTGGGTGGGTCTATAAAGGATAACTGATGTCACTTTGTGACTTTATCTTCGTTCAATGGATATGGCTTAATCTTGTAAATATTGAGATATCCTTGTTAAGGCACCTATAGTCTGTTTACGCTACTTGACACATGGATTTTTGTCGATTACTTTAGTTTGCGTGAACCTAGACGAAAAAGGACTAGAGTTGTGGAAACAGCAAAAAAGTCCTATGTTCCAATATTTTTCATTACTTTGTTAAATAATAATTAAAAATATTTCTCAATACCTCATATATTAAAACCGGAAAAATTGCACCTCATTAATAACACTTGGCTGACGATAGCATTACAAAGAGGGGTAACTGTGCATGTTAACATTCGGGACATCTCGGCCATTTCCGGTAATATTTGTATCTCTTTTATCGTTTTTGCTTTATAAATAATTTTTTTGCACATATAGCATTGATATTAAGTTAAAATAAATATATTTATAAAATAATAACCGCGTACCATAAAAAGATATTATACCAAAAATTACCTAACATCCCCAATTTATATATATTTGTCAATTTGTCAAATTAACGCCGACTCGAAATGTAAAAAAAATACTTTTGACTGCCATTTAAACATTGTAGCACCAATGGACAAACCGACCTAGACAAAAAATTGGATATTTTTTTTTCGAAAAATATCAACATTAATGAGGTAAGTTATATATTTTGGTTTTTATTCGTCAAAAACCATGTTACAAGTAGCGCAAACAGACTATAGTGCCAAAATATTGGGATATTAAACCGAGTATGGTATTTTTTCCAGTGTGTTTACATACATGTACTTGCTACTTCAAGTATTTATCCAGGGTTTTTCATCAGGGTCCCTTGGCTGAATGGATTAGAAAAATTATCGCTATTTTAGTTATGAGTTTTTTTTCACACCACTGAATTTATTCAACGGTAATGTTATATTTATTAACCAATTTGGGAATTTGTAGTCCAGAAATTGGGAATTTTCAGTGTCATTTGTCTTTGGGAAAGGGGCCGATGTTCGGTACCGTATAAAGTCTGGATAAATCCCTGATGTTTCTTTAAGGAATTGTCATCAATATTATATAAATAGTTTAATAAATATGTTTTCTCTTTTATTTTCTGCAGATACCCATTGTATAGAGAAGTGAGGATGCTATGGAGTCTGGTTACACCATTTATTTATAGAAGAACCACCAGGTGGTATGGTTTCCATGGTTACGTTGTTCTTATTTTCGTTATCAACCAATCAGGCATGACGGCAGTAAGAGTGTCGAAGGATTTGGTTTTAGCCAGTTACAGTGTTTAACGATTACGTGTGATGGTTTCTCTGTGTGTCCTTAGAGCATGGCTGCCATAATGGTTTGGTTTGTCTTGATTGTCATGGAAACAACATGGCTGCCGGAAGATGCCATTCTTCCTCATAACAACAACACATGGATACAGCCAGACTGTCGTCTCCATAGAAACTGTCGTGCATTACCATATAAAATATGGTAAGACAGCTTAACCTTGTTTCCATAGAAACAAAATGGATTGTGGACAGCCATCATATCCGATAAAACTTTTGTACTACCGAAACTAACTTTCAACAATTGTCTCCATAGAAACGACATGGCTGCCAACACTAAAAACAATATGGCTGTCAGACACTAGGTGTTCTGTTGTCATGGAAACAATATGGTATTTCTTGTGAGAGCTGTACAGCTATGGTAAAAAATAAAAAGTTCATCGCTTGGGTCGTACAAAAAACAGCATAGCAATACTTGTCTAAGTTGAACAACAATGGTAAAAAAAAAGCTTGGATCTTACAAAAACAATATGGCTTCTAAAAAATGGTTGATGCTTACGTAACCTCAATCTTATTGTCTGTGATATAGATATAAGGATATAACAATTTCTTCAGGTTGAGAAAAGGATTATTGTAAGCAGATTTATAAACATGTATCCAAGTATACGTTCTGAAACAAGCTTAGCAATATTATTGTTTATCAAGCAAAGACATTTATGTACTGAGATGAGCTTAGCAATATTATTGTTCAAGCCAAGATGTTTATGTACTAAGACCAGCTGAGCAATATTGTTCAAGCAAGAATTTTATGTACTGAGACCTGCTTTGCAATATTATTGTTCACTGAGCCAAGATGTTTATAAACCGAAACAAGCTTAGCAATATTATTGTTCACCAAGCAAAATGTTTACACACTGAGACAAGCTTAGCAATATTGTTCAACAAAATGTTTACATTTAAAAACAAGCTTAGCAATATTGTTGTTTATTAAGTCAAGACATTTACATACTGAGACAAGCTTAGCAATATTATTGCATTCTTGCAATGAGATTCACTGCTGATGGGCAGCTCTGCCTGCAGATGTGTGTGGGACCGTTGTTGTAGCAGGGGTGGAAATTAAATAATTTCAGCCTGAAGTTACATCAATAAATAATATTTGTGGTCGATCTGAGAATGAGAAACCTTTGTTAAAGTTATTCAAGGAACATGGAATGAGACTACATCGATGATTAATAATATTTGTGGTCGATCTGAGACGACAAACCTCTGTTAAAGTTATTCAAGGAACATGGAATGAGACTACATCGATGATAAATAATATTTGTGGTCGATCCGAGACGACAAACCTTTGTTAAAGTTATTCAAGGAACATGGAATGCAACTACATCGATGATAAATAATATTTGTGGTTGATCCGAGACAACAAACCTTTGTTAAAGATATTCAAGGAACATGGAATGCGACTACATCGATGATAAATAATATTTGTGGTCGATCCGAGATGACAAACCTTTGTTAAAGTTATTCAAGGAACATGGAATGTGCCTACATCGATGATAAATAATATTTGCGGCCCATCTAAGAAGACCTTTGCTAAAATGTTTTTTCTAGGAACATAGGCTGTCAATAATAAATAAGTTGGGATTTAAAGAAATGTGTTTTAAACAAAATGTCTGCTGTCAGGGGCCTAGCATCATTTACATTTTACCTCCCTAGTTATTTTTAAACGCGAGGAGGCGATCGTTTTATCTCTGGCTGATGATTATAGGACCATCATGTGCTACTCAAGAACTTCAAGATGAAGCTATTTTTAGCAATACAGACCTGTGACCAGAATGGTGCTAGCATAAGACAAGCCACTTCACAGCGGCCATATTGGATTTGACAGTTCGGGGTGACGCAAAACGCTAAATACCCAGTGCTGAGACTTACCAGGTGCTAAGAAATCCACTTGAACCACGTTACTGCAATTCACACGTCTTAACAGATGCATAAGTGTAAATAATGTTTTGCATATTAATTAATTATGAATGCATATATATTAACATAATATATTACGCCTTTTGAAGGTCGTACTTCTTGCCAATGTTATATGTAAAAGTGACTGTGTTCTGTAAAGGGAGATAATTTGAATATTTCTCTAGGAAAACTGTCTCTTTCTGTTCTCTTTCGTCCAGTATTTTGTAAAGACGTTTGATTGGTAGAAGACAATAGACTCCGCACTACGTGGCTATTTAGTATAGGAAATGAAGCTGTAAGGCCCTCATAAATTAATTTTGTGTTTCAGGTCGTCTGCCCGCATTGATTTTCTGCAGTGCTTGTGTCAAATCGTATATACAAACTATATTTTTCTCAATTTTTTAAAACTGTACTTCACATCACATCAGAATGGCACCATCATTTTTAACAATAACTTTTCTTCTAGGGATTGTAGAACAAAAAGGAAAATGGATTTGGAAATTAAACAAAAGACCTAATTTTTATACAAAATTTCAAGAGGATATACTGAATATTAATATTTTTTAGGGGAAAACCACCCAATTTTTATGCATTTTTAATTACGATTGTTACCGTAGCAATTGTATATAATCGAAAAAAAACCAAAGTGAAGTACCTTTGTGTATCATGTACAAGTTGCAAAAGGTTTGAAAGGCAGTTGTTTGTCCTTTTGGCACTTATTTTTCAACTTAAAAACGATGGTGTTTTGTTATTCCACTTCTGGTGATGCGAAGTTATAGAACTTACAATAATCCCATTAAAACTGTTTATGCTTTATATTTCAACCAATTTAGAAATAAATTAGTTGGATATTATGAAGAATGCGTTAAAGTTTTCACTTCACTGCTATTACACCGGGGACAACAAGTTATTTCGCATTCATTCCCGTTCGCAGTTGTTTCGCACCGGGTCATTTCACCCTAAATCCGGGAACAATATTAGCTTGTGTTAAAAAGAAACCCAGTGTTGTGTTTTAGTCTCCTTCGTTGATTTTTAAACTGTGTAGAACTCAAAACACAAAATTAATTTATCCTGGCCTAATGAAATGGTGATACAGTATGATATTGCGATGTTAGGTTCACAATATGATTCGTCAATACAGGGCTGTCGTATTGTTATAAATATGATAACATGCATGTTAGAGGTTTGTGTTTGAAAGAAGTTGTAAAATATTAAAACTCTTTAAAAAACCCAATCCAAATTGATGGACCACTTGTATCAAAATATTTTAATTTAATTATTTTTTTGTTAGATGACAATAAAACTTTTCTTTAATGCAATTTCTTTGGTATCTTTATTCATTATTAAGGTTGGCAGTGGTGTAGGAAGGTGCTGAAAAGTGGGGGGGTACACACAGATACATACATATATATACAATGGTAATGAATCGATACATACAAAATGTCTAAGATATGAGGTGGAGGCACATACTCCCCCCTTGCTCCCCCCTCCACTTCCTATTCCAGTGGTTGATCAAGTTCTATAAACTTAAAACAAAGTATTCACCGTTGAATATGAAAAAGGTAAGTGTGGCGATCTATATTGTATCACTACCTAATCATATCACTTCCAAACATGTTAGTTCAGCTCTAAAAAGAAACATGTAGTTAACAAACATTATCATTTCACTGAAATTTGCTTACCCGTTATTAATTAAAGGGACACCGACATAGTTGAAAGTGGCATATTCATCTGTAAGAAAGTATAGTCAGCCTCTGTAGTCCAGTGGTAGGACATCAGACTCTCAAGCTGAAAACACTGGTTCAAATCCCATTAGAGGCTAGCTCATGCCTCACTACGTGTTGAAATTACCAAATGTTTGACATCTAGTAGCCAATGATTAATATATCAATGTGCTCTTGTGATGTCATTAAACAAAAAATTGTAATAAGGTTTTTTTTCTTTCAAAAATCAATTTGTTCTTATGTATTCTTGTTTTAATCTGATGAACAGGCATGGTGGAACGGGGGGGGGGGGGGGAGCTGGGGGGGCTTTAGCCTGCCAATAATTA